>JADRCD010205677.1:10302-21061 GCA_019843815.1 Montemys delectorum | reverse complement strand
CTCTCTCTCTCTCTCTCTCTCTCTCTCTCTCTCTCTCTCTCTCTCTCTCTTTTTAATTCTTTAATCTTTTTTACAGTCTAGTTGTTATTCCCCTCCAGGTCTGCCCTCTGACTGTCCCTCATCCCATACCTCCACCCCTACCCCAGCAGACCTCCACACTCCCTGGGCCCTCCATTCTCTTGAGGGTTAGGTGCCTTTTCTTTCACTGAGTCCCTACCAGGCAGTCCTCTGAAGTATATGTGTCTGGGGCCTCCTATCAGCTGGTGTATGCTGCCTGGTTGGCTCAGTGTCTGAGGGATCTCAGGGGTCCAGGTTAGTTGAGACTGCTGGTCTTCCTATGGACTGGTCTTCCTCCTCAGCTCCTTCCAGTTTTGCCCTAATTCAACCACAGGAGTGCCCAGCTGCTGTCCATTGGTTGGGTGTAAGTATATGCAACTGACTTTTTCAGTTACTTATTGAGCCTCTCTCAGAAGACAGCCATGCTAGGCTCCTGTCTTAAGCACATCAATAACAGTATCAGGCCTTGGAGCCTTCCCTTGAGCTAGATCCAAATTTGGGCCTGTCACCGGACTTCCTTTTTCCTCAGGATGTTCTCCATTTTTGTCCCTACAGTTCTTTTAGACAGGCACAATTCTGGTCAGAGTTTTTGACTGTGGCATGTCCCAATCTTTCCATTTATGGCCTGTTTTTCTACTGAAGGTGGACTCTACAAGTTACCTTTCCCCATTGAAGAGCATTTCATCTAAAGTCCCTCCCTTTGAGTCCTGAGCATCTCTCACCTCCCAAGCCTCTGGTCTAGAGGGACTTCCATCTCCTATACCCCAAGGTTGCCTGTTTCCATTCTTTCTGCTGTCCGTCATGGCTTCATTCCTGTTTCCCACCCCCAGTACCTGATCACGTTCCCCTTTTTGCCTCCCTGTCTCCTCTCCCACCCAGGCCCCTCCCTCCCTCTACCTCTTCCCACTATGGTTGATTCCTTCCCCCTCCTTAGTGGGATTAAGGCATCCTAACTTGGACCCTTCATCTTGTTAACCTTCTTGAGTTTTGTGGATTGTATCTTGGGCATTCTGTACTTTTTTGGCTAATATCCACTTATTAATGAGTCCATACCATGTATATCTGTTCAGGTCTGAGTTACCTCACTCAGTTTGATATTTTCTAGTTCCATCCATTTGCCTGCAAAACTCATGATGTCTGAGTTCTACTATGTTCATAGAGGCTTTATTTGTGGTAGCCTGAAGCTGAAAACAACTCAGATGTCCCCCACAACAGAAGAATGGATACAGAAAATGTGCTTCATTTATACAATGAAATACTATCCAGCTATTAAGAATGAGTTTTGCAAGCCTATGTTCTAAGCATAAGACAACTTTACAACGAGATTTAATTTAGCAATTCTGACAGATATTTGGGTTGCAACATGCTTTTGAAGTTTTATAGTTTTGTTTCACTTCTATTTCTTAGTTTTGCAAAGTTCATCATTTTATGTGACATTCCCAGGAGTCCTCAAGCACTTTGGTAGTCATGCACTTTTCCAATATCCCCATGCCTCTTTAATTCAAGGAACTATATTATTCATACATATTTTTATTGGCATATAAACTCCTTGTTCTGTCAAGGGTTTATTAATTTCTTTTCCCCCAACATTTCTTGTAAATTGCTCTTAGATTCATCTTTGTAAAACGCTGTCACTATCAAGCCATTAGCCTATCTCCTTTCCCCCAATTTATAGCATTTAGCTATTGAGGGAATGAAAGGAAAGAGTGGGATGGTGTTTCCTTGTGTTATCAAGGATTTTATGGCTCAGCTGCTTTATTCATATTACCATTTTTAAATCTCCTGATAAACCTAAGTGATATCATTATCTTCCTCCTGTAAAGAAGAAATAGGAAAATTAGACGTACTTAGGCAAATACAATTCAAAGTGAAGGCGCTCTTCCTTCAAGCCACTTGATGGTGGCTGCATTGTGGCATTTTGTCTAAACCCAGTTTTCCCAGGCTTTCATAAAAGAATTGTGCCTGGAACCAGCCTGGCACCAGTTCTCTCTGAAAGGCAAAGACAAGTGAGTAGCTTCTGAGGTTTTCAGAGGCAAAGCTTAACTTTTGTGAGCCAAAACGGTGTTTATTTTCTGTAATATTTACCTTACTTAACTTTTCACTCTTCTAAGGCCAGAAACCACTGGCTTTTAGGGATTTACACCTGTTGTTTAGTGCCAGTGGAATATGTAAAGAAGTTGATTACTCTGGCGCTTTGTTCTTTTATTCATAAGCCCCTCCCAGATCAGCTAGAGGCTCAGAGTTCCCTTAATTCTTTGTGAGCCAGAGACAACAGAAAAGAAGGCCACCCACACAGGAAGAAATGTTTTTACACGGGCAACTCACATAGACACACATACCCTCATATACACACATACTCTGGTCAGGCCCGACCACTGCTCTCATCAATTTCACCAGTGCTCATGCATACTTACTTATACACATCTATACTTACATACATTTGTTGGATGGCGCAAACACTCCCACCCCACGAGCAAGTTCCAATAAGCAACCACCAAGACAGAAAAAACTCACTCATTGTGGTGAAAAAGAAACTCCAAACTTTATTGCTCAGAGAGAGAAAGGCTTCTTCTACCTTTTGCTGTTTTCACAAGTAAGAAAAAAGCCCTACACCCCCTCATTGCCATTTTTAGTTCTTATACTTTCTCAGGATAATTGATCACATGGTCTTCCAAGCATCTTTACATTCCATAAGTTCATAGCAAGCTTGAGAAACTATTTCCAGGCTGGGCTTTTAATCCCAGCACTTGGGAGGCAGAGGTCCTCCATCTCTGAGTTCAAGGACCACCTGGTTTA
Source organism: Montemys delectorum (assembly GCA_019843815.1). Lineage (NCBI taxonomy): Eukaryota > Metazoa > Chordata > Mammalia > Rodentia > Muridae > Montemys > Montemys delectorum. Next base: position 18,208 of record JADRCD010205677.1, on the reverse strand, counting down.
CAGAGTGAGTTCCAGGGCAGCCAGGGCTACACAGAGAAACCCTGTCTCCAAAAACAAACAAACAAACAAACAAACAAACAAACCAAAAAAGAAACTATTTTCAGTCATAAATTGATAAAGTGTCACTGTGTAAGAATTGAGCAAAGAGGGAATGTCCATCAAGCCTAAAGACAGAACTTCAGAAGGGTTTACCAAGCAAACATCAGTCCCCAGGAGATGCCCTAATTGCAGGGAGTAATGCCCAGTTCCAGGAAATGTCCCCAGTAAGGGATGGATCCCCACCATCCCTCCTATGTGCAATCAGTATGTCCTTCTCACCTGGGGCACCGAGGTCAATGAAAGCAAAAGACAATGGGCTCCACCAATGAGAGATAACCAACTCATGCTGTAAAACTATGTACTGAAAGGTATAAAAAGTGTGTGCCTTTCTCTGTGATAAGTGGTTATTAGCCCAGAAGTTTGGAATACAGGAAGAACAACCCACAAACCACAAGAAACTCAAGAAGAAGGAAGACCAAAATGTGGACATTTCATTACTTCTTAAAAGGAGAAACAAAATACCCATGGAAGGAGTTGCAGAGACTAACTATGGAGCAGAGACTGAAGGAAGGACAAGCCAGCCTGATATAGCTGTCTCCTGAGAGGCTCTGACAGTCCCCTACTAATACAGAAGTAGAGGCTCACAGCCATTCATTGAACTGAGTACAGGGTCCCCAATGAAGGAGTAAGAGAAAGGACCAAAGGAGCTGAAGGGTTTGCAGCCCCTTAGGATGAACAACAATATGAACTAACTAGTACCCTCAGAGCTCCCAGGAACTCAACCACCAACAAAGGAGTACACATCCTGGGACTGATTGCTCTGGCAGCATGTTTATAGTAGAGGATTGCAAAGTTGATCATCAATGGGAGGAGAGGCCCTTGGCCCTGTGAAGGTTCTGTGCCCCAGTGTAGGGGAATGCCAGAGCCAATAAGTGGGAGAGGGCGGGGTGGCAAGCAGGGGGAGGAGGGAGACAACAGGGGTTTGTTCTTGTTTTTTGTTTTTTTTGTTTTTTGTTTTTGTTTTTTGGTTTTTTTGGAGGGGGAACTGGGAAAGGAGAAATCATATGACATGTAAATAAAGAAAATATCTAATAAAAAAAAGTGTGTGCTTTTGTTCTTGGAGGTTGCCTTTGCTCAGAATACAGGACGACCCCAGTATACTGGTTCAGTAAAAACCTCATGCAAATTGCAGCGATCTCCTTCCTGATTCTTCGTGAGTGGGGCACCCACGCCGAATTTAACAACTGCAGACGTGTTTATGTGTGTTTTCATTAAGACTAGTACTAACTAAACATTCATTTTCTGTTACTAGCTCCATAAGTTCATTAAAAGTTTAAAACAATAGTTCTCATGATATAAATTAGCACAGTTTTGTCAAGAGGCAAATCATCTGGCTTGTGTCACATTAGTTTTGAAGTTTTGTATAATTAAACCGTTCAATATTTTATTTTTTAACCTTGCACCTAAAGTAAGTTATCCATTTCGAGTTTATGACCTTTAGTTACCGGATATTAGTCTCACAGCTACACTAGAAGGAGTGTTCTCCCTGATTGTAAATTTGTTTAAAGCCTGCTTTTTTATCCTAATGCAATTAGACAATGCACATGAAGATTTACAGAGCCATAATTGCAGCTTTCATACTATAGAAGGCTCAAAATTATTTGCACAAACTTAGGAATTCTATAAAATCATTATTAGGAATTATGAAATCATCAATTTGTCTACATAGCATTGCTACATAATAGTACATCTTCACTCATTTGTAGAAAATCTGCCCAATTGGATAGGCTAATGCCCAGGAATCATTAGGCTATATAATAGTGACAGGAAAAGCATATCAATAGCCAGAAATGATCCTTGGATAAAATCTCTGAAGGCCTTGCAATTCAGAGCTTACCCATTGCAGCCATGTAAAGCAGTACACCATCTCCAGAAAACCTACTTACATGCCTTTAGCCTTTACTAAATAGCTCCTGACAGAATTGTCACCCAATCATATTTTGTAAGCTTCTTTTCCTATGGTCTTTGAGCTATATTAATCTCAACATACTTGTGAAAACCCACACACATGCTTTATCACATATTGTCTATCACTATGTCTTAGTTAAAGTTTCTATTGATGCAATGAGACACCATAACCAAAAGGCAAGTTGGGAAGGAAAAGGTTTGTTTGGCTTATACTTCTGTATTGCTGTTCAACATTGAAGGAAGTCAAGACAAGAACTTGAACAAATCAGGAACCCAGAGGCAGGAGCTGATGCAGATGTCATGGAGAAATGCTGGTTACTGGCTTGTTTCCCTGACTGGTCAGCCTATTTTCTCAGAGAACTGAGGACTACCAGCCTAGGAATAGAATTACCACAACAGAATGAGTCCTTCCCCTTCAGTCCCTAATTAAGAAATTCCGCACAGCCAGATGTTATAAAGGCACTTTCTCAGCTGATGTCCTCTCCTTCTGGATGACTCTAGTTTGTATGTCAAGTTGACATAAAGCTAGCGAGCACACTTTACATAGAAAAGAAACTCATTCTAACCTAACAGCTCTCTGTCTTCTGCAGCCTACTTTGATCTGTGCTTTCTTCTTCAGGATATTCGTGAATATCAAATTGGTACTGTTGTACCAGGGAACATTTGTGATCCCCAAAAGACCAACCAGGAGCTAATACTTATGCAATGACACTAGTGTCTTTCTTTACAAGCTTGAGCTTGGGTTTACTCACCACAGACCCACAGGATGGTTTGGTGAAGCAGCTCCAAACTCTCATCATGACAGGTTTTACAGGAAATGGCAAGCAAGGGGTGAGTTGTTTCTCTCCTGGCAAGCATCACACTGAGGGGCTATTGTGGCCTTTAAGTTAATTGGCTGGTGCTGGGAGCCAAACCATAAATTTAACTTCTGTTTTCCTCCAGACTGGTGGTTGTTAGGAAGTGAAGGGTACTGGGGCAGGCTTGCAATCTAGAGGTACAGATTTGCTGGGGAGTAACCTGGAAACTGGTGCTAGGTACCGGCCCATTAATTAACTCAAGTTCAAGTATAGGTCAGGTTCTCTAAGATGGAGTCTGAACCCAAGATCTGGTCTCTCAGTTCTTGTAGTCACATACTCTATTACTATCTTCTTTTAATTTTTTTTCAAGCAAATCACAATATTGTGTAGTTTACTCAGTATGTGCTTTTCCAGTCCAATAAACTATAGACAGTTGAGGTAACCATATAATTTAATTTACAAACAGTAGACTGTACCATTAATGTTCAACAAAGTTGGTAAAAAGGGCAACAGATATTTTTTTCTTTTTCAGGCTAGGAGGCCAGGAGTGCAAAACTATCATGATTGTTGGTTCCTTATTTAATATCACAGAGAGAAACATCAATCCCCATGTTTCTTCTGGAATCTAGATGTTACAGTCTGGAAATCATCTTTGTTCCTTGGCATACAAATACAATGTGCTAATGGACCTCCATCTTCAGAGGCCTTCTCCTATGGGCCTCACTGCTGTCTTCTATGTATGTGCCTATCTCTGGCTCTTGTCTATTCATAAAGCCTCTTGCCATATTGAATTAAGTCTGAAAACAGATAAAGACAATAGCATTTTGAGGATCCAAGAAGGGAATGGATTTTTAGAATGTGCTATTTATTCAAGTCAGTACATTGAAATGATCAATCACAATATCAAACTTCCTGGATACAGCTTTATCTATTTTGGCACCTGATCTGAGAATTTATTCACAAAAACAAGTTTGGGGAATGTATTCATTTTTTCTTCAACTTCCAAGTTAAATTTGGCCTGAAGCCTTTTTTATAACTAACTTTAAATGAATTCGGTGAACATAAAGAGAAAAATAGACCTTAATAATAGAAAAGGATGGAGAGGGACATCAAAACAAAGAGTTGGCATTCCTCAAACTAAGCAGAAATTATAAATCCTTGTTTGTCAGTGACCCTTGACTAGATTTCATTTGACAAGGCTCAAATATGCAACGGTGCAGATAGCATTACTCCCATACAGTGGTTTTATTTCCATTTCTGATATATTCAAAAGTTACATAGATAAGGTATATGGCAATTCTATTTTTAATTCTACAGGAAACTAGAAGATGGGAAGGAATAGAGACATACTGGACAACATGTGCAAACATTGAACTATTAGGTGCACAAGCCCCAGTGTATGGCAAGTTTGAATCTCAAGGGTGTAAATGAGAGGAAAATATTTATAAGTTGAATATACCTACTTATTGTTGTTATTACTTTTATTACTTTTATTATTATTATTATTATTATTATTATTATTATTATTATTATCATCATTATGGTTTTTAGAAACTGGGTTTCTCTGTGTACTGCCTGCTGTCTTGAAACTTACTCAAAGGCTGGCCTCAACTCAAAGATAGGATTGACTGTCTCCTGAGTGTTTGAATTAAAGACATGTGTCGCCATCACCTGGCTCATACCCATTATTTCTAATACCAACTTTTAAGATATACAGGTAGCATGGTATTTATCATTGCAGAATACCTTAAAATAGTGAGAACAGTATCAAAGTATCAAAGCTACAGTAAAACCTCAGAGACATAGGACTAGACTCTGGACCTGAATTCAGGAAACTTCTGACATTATGTGCCTCTGTAGTAGATCTGCCAATCTGGAAAATACTGAAATAGCTGAGGATATCTACCCACTGGGATTTAGATGGATCCCAGACCCTACTGTTTCCCTTAGTTTCTGCTCAGCATTAGTTCTTCATACCAGTACCTTTTTATCTCCTGTATTTTATCATATATGTGTGATATAGGAATGCACTCTTCAAAGAACAAATGTCTTTGAGTGCAGAAGTACACAGAAATGAAAGGAACGAGGCCTCTCAGGGAAGGCAAGTGACTCCGCAAAGCTTACTTCTTTTGTAGTTTAAACCGGTTCAATTTAATAAAAAATGTTGTACAAATATATATATATATATATTTCAAATACACACAAGAATTTATATATGAAAAGTAAATACACAAAATCACCATTTATCTTGGCCTTAAACCTTGTAACTTTAGATTTTCTCATTGTAAATAAATGCATTCTGCCAGAATATGTTTCAAAATATTTGTGTGGGTGCCCGCACATACATAAGTGGTATTAGAATACACTTTCAGGCTCGTGACATTATTTGACATAACATGATGACCCATCCCACATAAGTGCTTGCCGGCCTGTGTCATTATTCTGATAGAAGTATACAATTAAAAAGCTAATTGCATTATCCATGTAGGCCATTCTCTGTGTTTAAGCAGAAGACAGTGTTTACAAATAATGCAACCATCTTTTCAGTGCCAGTTTGAGTTCAGGCCTCACATGTTAAACAGTACCTTTCAGCTAAGTACCCTGTTCCTATGATGGTCTACACACTTCTTTCTTGTTGCGTATTTGCCAGTTTGTCTGCATATAGGATGAATTCAAAGAAGAGATGTTACCAAGCCAACATACCTGTATATTTTAGTTTCTGATTACTACAGATAAGCAGAGATTAATCATGAGGGCTACTGAAATATTGAGATTCTTTTCTGTTAAAGTGTAGCTCTGCTTCACGATTAGTATGAGATCACAAAATATAATGTTCCATTTTTAACTAATAGTAACCTTTTCCTGGGTTACAGTCACTCTGAAATTTTATAATGACAAAACCCAAACACACACGCGCACACACACACACACACACACACACAGAGAGAGAGAGATAGAGACAGAGAGACAGAGAGACAGAGAGAGACAGAGACAGAGAGAGACAGAGAGAGACAGAGAGACAGAGAGAGACAGAGAGACAGAGACAGGGAGGCAGAAGTAGACAGATACACACACACACACACACACACACACACAGAGAGAGAGAGAGAGAGAGAGAGACACACACAGAGAGAGAGAGAGACAGAGATGGAGAGAAGAGACAGAGAGAGAATATGCACATTGTTGCCCTCTCCCAGTTATATCTACATGTACGCATCAAAGGCGGCATGGCTTGGCTGTCTCTGAAATGCAGAACAAGCATCTTCTGCTAATAGAAGTGACAACAGAAGGAAACCACATCCTCATCTCAATCAATTCGATGCCTAGAGAGAGCCAAGGGTAAAGAAGCAAAGCCACATGCTGAAGCCCGCAGAGGCGGGAAGTGCCCTGGACAGCGTTCCAGCTGCAGGGCAGATGTGGAAAGCCTCAAATGTTTCAAGTAAGTGTCTAGGAGGGGGAAGACTCCTGTGCTGCAGGATGTGCTACTCCAAAGTCTTACCCAGGCTTTGTTGTTAAGTGATTTATTCCTGCCCATACCAGTTTTTTTTCTATAGTTTACTGAATGAGCTAGGAGACAGACCATGGTATATAGATGCTAATTTCCTAGAGAAATCTGTAGATGCTGTTCCATCAAAGCCTGCTTTAAGTTATCCCAAGGAAACATCATTGACAGGCCATTGAGTTTTAGAATGGCTTCCTTTTTTCCCTCTAGACACTTACTTCATTAATGTCCGTGCTTGAAAATGTATATAGTACTTTAATGGCATAGATTTATTATAAAATTTAACCTTGTTCTTGGAGAAATAAGTCCTATTATTAAAGAATATTGACATCCTATGGGCAAATATAAACAGAGATTAATGGATTCAGCCATTTAAAAAATCTATACAATGGGGTAAAAGGCCAATAAATTTATTCCCATTAAGGATTTTATGTTCAGTAAAACCAGGTGCCAGTATATTGTGATCTGAATGGAACATAATTTATGAGTGGTGAAATCTAGACTATTCACAATTGCTTCTCTCTGTGGGACATCTGCAGTTCTCAAAACACATTCACATACTCTATCTCAAGCAATTTAGTCACAGCAGTAACCTTGTACATTTTGCAGAATACCTGGTAAATTTGATTCACCCAAGGTTATCTTGAGTCCCCTTGTAAAAGGTCAGAGCATAAATGAATTCAATAAGCAATTGTGAGAGTGGAAAAATGAGAGACTAAGTGTATCATCGAAGATCAAAGCAATGACAAGCCTACACCCACACTGCAGTAGAGCTCAAGGGCAGGGCTGCTTATACCGGCTTTACTTTTATTTACTGTCTTCAGAGAGAATGTGTGTTATTTTATAAGCTATTTCTCCTGCCCACCTTGTTGTCACTAAGGGGCATTATGGTTTGGAGAGCCATTGTCCACAAGAGGAGCATTCCCATCACACTGAATTGTCACCTCTTAAAGCCATTAGCTGTATTGGGCTGGCTTTACTAAAGTAATATTAATTTTATTTTGAAAAGGATAAAATGCATATGAAAAGCTACAATTCCAACAAGGCAAAAACTAAGAGGGTGAAAGAATACTCTGAACTCAGATGGTACTATGTGTTCTGGGTAACTTTAACTGTCAGCTGTACACAATTTAGAACTGAAGAGAGACTCAATTGAATGATTGTCTACGTCAGATAATCCTATAGGCAGTGTGTGTGTGTGTGTGTGTGTGTGTGTGTGTGTGTGTGTGTGAACAGATAATTGATGAAGGAAGGCCAGGCCCACTGTGGGTGTCACCATTCCATAGGCAGGTGGTTCTGAATTATATTTTAAAAAGTGGTGGATATATTCCTGCCAGTGAGAAAGCAACACCACTCATGGTTTTTACTATAGTTCTTTGGAGCAGAGTTTCTTGACAAGAGTTAATACTCTTTAGAACAGCCAACAGACCTGCCCTCAGGTTTTATTTCCTGCCTTGACTTCTCTCAGTGATTGACTGGGACTTTGAATTATAATCTGAATGAACTCTTTCCTTCCTACGTTGCTTTATTAGTTATTTTACTGTGCTGAGACAAAAGTTACTATAACAAAAGTAACTTATGGGACAGACAGTATCAGCTG
>JADRCD010205675.1:9907-42211 GCA_019843815.1 Montemys delectorum | reverse complement strand
TTCCTTCCTTCCTTCCTTCCTTCCTTCCTTCTTTTCTCCTTCCTCTCTTCCTCTCTTCTATCTCTTTCTTCCTTTACTGCTTCCCATCCTTTTCTCCCTTGCCTCCATTTACTCCTTCCTTCATCCCTCTCTTCTCTCCTTTCCTCCTGAGATGCTCGGGCTGTAGTATCACTCCCAGAAAAAAAGAGTGGTTTCCTATATCATTACTTTTCAGTAGCTGTCTCCAAAACAGAAGAAAATCAATCTGCTTTGTTTAAGTCATAGTAGTTCTGAAGTAGGGCTTGGTTTCATGTAATTCTCTTCTGCTAGGCCAAAGGCACTGTCAGGCATTCTGCCAAGAAATCTGAATGTTGCAGAAAGCTTAGAATCGAGGTGCACAGAACATCTGACCTACTAACTATTGACTTAGCATTATTAATGGTCTCCTTTCTAGATACTGGGGATCATAATAGATTCCTCCTACTAAAATCACATCACCATTGAAAAACACGGGCACATAATTACTTTGTTACCAGGGAAGATTTGCTCAATATTTATTTGAGGACCAGAAATTTTTAGAATTTTCCAGACCACCTTGAAACCCCAAAGGATACAGCCACACAGGTAAACCAAGCTAACCCTCACAGGCTGGCCAGGATGAACCTCTTCAAGGCCATCAGCATCCTGAGGAGCTTCAGAGTGGTGCTTGGTCCCCTCATTCCGCAACACTGATATCTTTTTAAACTACCAAATGGCATAGGTAAAAACTCAGTACACAATTTGGAATATTTATTACTATGTTGCAGTTTCCCCGGAGGACAGGGAGCTCCTTGGTTGTAAAGTAAAGATCAGCTGCTACAGCTGCCAGAGAAGTCAGCCTACCTCAACTGCTTACAAGACATAGGCATGGTACCAAATCCAACCTCATGCCATGGTAACTTGCTTGACGTTTTGAAAAGGAACTGTCTCGCTGGGCTGTGGTGGCGCACGCCTTTAATCCTAGCACTTGGGAGGCAGGTGGATTTCTGAATTTCTGAGTTCGAGGCCAGCCTGGTCTAAAGAGTGAGTTCCAGGACAGCCAGGGCTATACGGAGAAACCCTGTCTCAAAAACAAAAACAAAAACAAAAAAATAAAAACAAAAAACAAAAAAAAAAACAAAGCAAAAAAACAGAAAAGCAAAAAAACAAAACAAAACAAAAACAGAAAAGGAACTCTCTCACACACTGGCCACTGCTGTCCCAAAGTGTGCTGCTATTGAAAGAGTTCTTTAAAATCCCATGGTCCTGATCGAGTAGGGAAAAAAGCAAGAGTACTTCTGACAGGACCCTGGCCACTCCTGCTTCCAGAACACCACCTGACTCTGCCTGAGGCCAGAACACCTGCGATTCTGTGCAGCAGCTGACTGCCTTCCTAGGACTCCTCTGTCCCTCCTGAACATGGATGCCTGCCTTAGTCTCCAGCTGACCAAATGTATGGCCAGTGTCTAAGATGCTTATATGAAAACAAATAGATGCCTGCCTCCCACCTCTACCTGCAGAGGTTCCTCTCTCACATGAGCCACGTCCCTTCTTTACACACAAACACGAGCTAAAGGATGAGAGCAGCAGCACTTTTACGAGATCCTCTGTCCTTGGGCCTCTTTGGCAAACCGAGTTGAAAACATCATCGATGGACATTTAGTTGAGCATTGTATGAACGTTGTTATGTTTTCTTGATATACTCAATTAGGATTGAGAATGATTTCCTAGTCTTTCCGAATAGCAGTTGGACTTCAGGTACTTTAAAGTTTACCCAAATTGCTACCAACATCCTTCTATGAGATTCAACTTAGTTCAACAACTGTTTACTGAGTTTCTCCTGGGCAGAGGGTTGCTTATGCTATATAACACTGAGTGAGACTGGTCACTTCTCCAGAAGATGTCAATGACTCATGGAGAATGCAGTTAGCCAATGGTAGGACAGGCTGTGAGAGAAGCTGTGAGATATGGAGAACAGGGTACTGAGGGATACCGGGAAGGGTACCAGCTCCATTCAGGTATATTTCATGTGGCTTTACATCTCCAGGCTGTGGAAGAAAAGCATGCTGTTTGGATTCTAGAAAGTGCTGTGAAAGTATCCTGTTTAGGAAAGCAAACAAAATCCCCAATACTTGGCCTTGTCTGTACTCAATGGTTTCTTCTAAGAAGTTCCTCTTCTTATCAAGCATTTGTGACTCCTCTTGAGTGGCACAGGATACTGGCTCTAAATAGAATTCTGGGGAAAGTACTGCAAAAACTTGTATCATACCAGGGCGTGGGAGGCAGGGGATAACGGAGCCAAGCAGGGTCACCAGGTTCCAGGGAAAGGGACCCATAGTGTACCTGGCACTGGTTAGCTGAGGCCGTGGGCAGGCAAAGCTAATGACTGTTCTATGGAAATGTGCTTTCCGGCTCATCGACTTAAGCTTACCCTCCCAGTGCTGTCCCCTAGGTGAGAAACTCGCTCCTCTGGATGGCAATTCTGTGTGTGTACCCCATAGCCTCTGTCTTACGTGCAAGTCAACCATGGAGCCGGCGTCAAAGTAATTCTCAAAAGTATTTTTAAGTGTGTGTGTGTGTGTGTGCATGTGTGCACTCTCAATCTTACATCACCTGTGTGCAGATGCCCAAGGAGATGAGGAGATGGCATCAGATCCTCTGGAACTCGAGTTACAGGAAAATGTGAGCTGCCCAGTGGGGGTACTGGGAACAAAACTCAGTTCCTCCAGGAGATTAGCAAGTACTTTGAACCACTGAACCATGTTTCCAGTTCCATATTTCTCCATTTAAAACTAATACCAACACACACACACACACACACACACACACACACGCACGCACACACACACACACACACACACGCGCGCGCGCGCACACACACACACGCATGAAATCATCCAATTAAAGAAAATTACACATAATTTAATCTCAATGTTTTGCTGGGGGGAGGGGAAGTATTACATAAAGTAAGGCATACAGTTCTTCTTTCCTGTCCTCTCTGGTATTTTCCTCCACTACAAGTACTATGTACTTTGTGGAGCTGGTTGGACCGATTAGTGTGAGTGAATAAATGAGTTTAATAGAGTTGCTAAAAGCCTAGGAAAAAGATTATCCACAGCAGGTGTGTAACATATCTGTAACTCCGGCCTCGGGAGGCTGATATGAGAGGAGTGTCACAAATGTGAGGCAAGTCTGGGCTACAAAGTCATGCCCTATCTCAAGAAAATGAGTAAATGAGAAAGCAAACCAACAGTTAAAAAGAAAAAGGAGGAGGAGGGGGAGGAAGAAGACGAGGAGGAGAAAGAGGGGGAAGAGGAAAAGGAGGAGGAGGAGAAAGAAGACGGGGGAGGAAGTGGCGGGGGAGAAGAGGAGGGGGAGGAGGAGAAGGAGTCAGATCAACCACTAGAAGTACCTAAAGGACCCCGGAACCATAGATGACACTGGTGCTAACACAAGCCACAGGTTCTGCCGAGCTGACTTTCAAAACCCTTCCTTTACTGAGATGCATTCTTGAGAAAGCTGTACTTGGAAGCTTGTTTTGTCCCAATTATGCAACTATCTGGGTGGCAGATGCAGAGGCAGAAAAAAAAATGTGGACATTGGAAACACCCATAGGAGGATGCTCCTCCACACATTTGCTTAGGAGCACAAGCATCAGGTTCTAGTCAAGCAGAGATCCCACCCGCCTGAATTCAGAATTTGGCAACCATTCACCTCCGCTAGTTTGTAAGCTGTTTGAGGGCAAGCACTGGGTTCTTTAGACAGTATCTGGAGCAAGAAGGAGGGGCACACCATTGTTCCATATTGGATAGCGAATTAGAAAATGGGCCCTGCCTTGCCTGCCCAGCCCTTCTGTTAAGGTGGAGCAAATAGAGTATACTGTAGCTTAAAGCAGCAGTCTAGGAGCTACAGAGAAATGACTCAGTAGTTAAGAGCATTGATTGCCTGGCTGTGGTGGCCCACACCTTTAATCCTAGCACTTGGGGAGACAGGCAGTTTCTGAGTTTGAGGCCGGCATGGTCTGTAGAGGGAATTCCAAGAAAGCCAGGGATACACAGAGAAACCCTGTCTCGAACTCACCCCAAAACAAACAAACAAAAACAAAATAAGAGTATTGGTGGCTCTACCAGAGGACCCAGGTTTAGGATTTGATTCCAGGCATCTACATGGTGGCTCACAACTCTCTACAACTCCAGTTCCACATTATCCAACACCCTCTTCTGGCCCCTGTGGTCACCAAAGAGCCACCTTGTGACTATGACAGGAAGAGTACTTTGTCCTTTATCTTTGAGAGTATAAGTGGAGCATACACTAAGTAATTTTTGCTTGAGTCAACAGTGTACATGAGTCTCAGTGCCCTTGCCTGAGAGTCTTGAGAGTCAACTGGTTTTACCATCTACCCTTCCAAAGATCTCAGTCACCAAGTCCCTAACTGGTCCCCTCAACTCAAAAGTTGTATGTGATGGTGTGAACAGACTCATTCCCCATTTGTTTAAGGGTGCCAATCTGGGCCCATTTTCCTGTAGGGTTAATGGGGTTCCACTTCTGCTCCACCACAGGGCATGGCTGCTCAGGGAGGCCAAATGCAGTTTGATTGGGCTTATCATATCCTGTAGCCAAATGGGTGCCAGGCCATAGAGCAGCCCTGGGGACACCACTCCTGGGTGTGGAAGCCAGTTTGAGGTCGCCAGAGCTGGCTCAGGGATCCCTGGGCCTGCAAGGAGGTCTGATCTGTCTGGTTCTCAGGCTCTCAGGCACCCAGGCACCTCTGGATGACAAGGAAGAACTGAGAACAGAGTGGAGCCCTTCAGCTGGATCTAGCCTGGGGCCAAGAGGAAAAAGAGGGGAGCTCTGGCTGGTCCCACAGGGAGAGAGTTCTTGGCTTGTCAGCAAGTGGCTGGCTTGGGCTTGACTTGGGCTGGGTGGTGTCCATGGCTGGGAGTGCAGAGAGGCGATTAGACAGCGACTCTTACAGGCAAAGGCTTCCATGACTCCCCATGGTGGATCCCAGTGAAAAGAGGCAGTCCATGGTTTTAAGACATTTATTGTCATGGCAGAAAGTAGATGAGTAAAACTTACTTCTCAGGACGGGCCTGAGGTTAAATTCCTTTTGCCAGGGAGGAATGTCTGGGAAGGAGAGTTTATTGGCTAAGTCCTCCAGGCCTTTAGGTATCTCATTAAAATGGAGATCTGTCTTGAGTCTACCTGACCACAGGTCACATCCTCTAACCAGTGGAGGGGTTTGAGGCCTTGTCCTTAGTGACTGATGGCCACAAATCTATGGAGGGCTGCAGGCTCTTGCCAGGAGCCTGGCTCCCCAGGGAATCAGGCAAAAGACCTACCGTCCTTTTAGGGGTCACCGAGTTTCTAGCCTTAACGCAGGCAGACAGGAACCAAGCTGCCCTTCACAGTCCTACATTTCCCCTCCACCATGCTGGGATGATGTCTGGCTTGAGCTTGCACAGATCGATCTTACGTGTGCTGTCACAGTCTCTGAGTTCATCCATGCCTCTGCCCCTTTGTGTCTAGACAATGCTGTTTCCATGGAGTCACGCACCGCCTCTGTTTCTCAGAGTTTTCCTGCCTCTTCTCTCACACAGCCCAAAGCCTTGAGTCGGAAGTAGAGTCGTACTAATTCTAATAACGTTAATAATCAAAGCATTATTCACCTTGCCATGGAAATGCTTGATCAAAATTGGAGGATGATTTCAGCTAGACATCCCTGGGTGCTATTTCCAAGGCAAGAAGGATCCTTGTGTTACAAATGCAACACCTGAGTGCAAGCTGACACAGCTAAAGACTGAGAGGAAGTGCGAGAGTCATTTGGTCCCACGATTTCCATTTTATTCAGGTAACAAAATGGGCTTAGAAGGGAAGGTCTTTATGAGATCAGTTTACCAGTGACAGCACACCCCCACTGGAAATAAAATCCACCGTTTATGTGTTTGTTTACTTATGTATTTACTTACTTATTTACTTACTTATATTTAGTACATTCACTCTCTCCAGGAATATTATTTCAGGAATCCCATTGCCTTAAGCCTCCCAAGGGATATTTACCCTCTGTGGATATATCACTGATTGGGATAGATGCTTCAAATGAAGTGCTGGGCCACAGAACTTCTCAGTAAGCAGGAAGATGATGCAAACTCAAGGACTGGATCCAGAAATGGATCACATTTTCATGCAGCATTTACTGAAACTGGCTTTTGAATAATTTCCACAGAAATTATTTTACCCACAGGAATGCTATTTCTTCCTGCAGGGATTTGACCAAACAAAAAGGAGGACAAAATGGAGGAAGAGCTGTGATTTAGATCTATGTAGAAAACATTAGCTGGAACCTAAGAAATATCCCTCAAGTAATCAGAATGTTTTATACACACTGATTTAGGAGAAAGAGCAAACCACAAGAAAGTGAGCATGTATCATGCAATTGTAAAATGTTTCCAGGGTTTAGCACACACACACACACACACACACACACACACACGCACACGCACACGCACACCAAACTGGTGCTGAATGGCAGGATGGCTATTGGGTGGCCTCCTCCAAGAACTTTCTCTCTGGCTAGCAGTTGTCATACAAGCCATTGTGACTGCCAGTAAGAAAAATCTTAAGTACATTTCAAGCAGAATGAGCAGTCAAAGAAAAGCCAGCAGAACAGTAGAGAACTTAAGGGAACTTCTCCCTAGAGGAGCTAGAGAGGAAAGTAAGGCCAGCATACTCTATCAGCCCTTTGACCCTTGTGAAAAACATCACTCCATGTTCACAATGGCTGAGAAGTCTCCAGTCTGCTTTTTCTTATCTGTAAACTGGCCATGCTGGGATGGGGATGGTGTCTAGGGCAGTTTCAGAAGTCTGGACTAGATTTGGAATGTTGCCCAGGAACAAGGAGTTGGTAGATAAGTGCTCGACGTGAATCCTGGCAATAATACCTATTTTAAAAAATTTCTAGATAGCTCCACTTTAGGACATCAGAAACCAGTTGTCTAGACTGACATGTCATAGTGTATGTCCTCCAACAATCCAAGTTTTCCCACTTATTTTACATGTAAGAGAAAAAGCTATGTGATGTTTAAATGACTCCTGGAGATCAGTCACATGGCCAGTGTGCTGATTTTCTCAAATGCCATACTATTCTGTTTATTAAAGGGAAAAGGTGAAAAAAGAAACATAGCTAGTTATAATTGTCAGTGGGCTTGGGGGAGTCTGATGGATTCTGACTCACTGAAATAGAATTTGACAGCAACAGAATGAGGTTGATACACTATTTTTAGAGAGATCAAAATCTCTTGGTTTTAATTCCAGGAAGATGAAGATATAAACAATTTTCGTGAGTTTCGGTAGTCACAAAGAAGACTCTAGATCAGTGGTCCTCAACCTGCGGATTGTGACCTCTGTGGGGGTGGAATGACCCTTTCCCAGAGGTTGCCTAAGACAATCAGGGTAGAATTCTTAGCAGGTGTGGGCTACTATGCTAGGCTTCCAGGAAACATTTTTCGGGGAACCTTGCAGAAGTTTGCTTTGTAGAAGCTCAAGTTAGAAGCAGAGAGCCTAGTTATGAAGTCACTGAGAGCCAAGGATGGATTAAAAATAGAACGTGTGCAGAAAACGTATAGATCTTGTCTTCAGTGCCATGGAAAAAAATATAGCATTCAAAATAAAATGCTTTTTCAAAAATTTAATTTTGTTAATTTTAAAGTTCCGTTTCTTCCATGGAGAATGTGCCCTAAGAGGAAAGATGAACAGTGTGGGTTGGAAATGCTAAGACAGTCACTTGCGATCCCCTCTGAGATTTTTTTTCTGAGACAGGGTTTCTCTGTGTGGCAAGCGTATATATATTCTTGCTCTTATTTGTGGAATGGTTTGTGACAAGTACTATCTTTGTACCAGTTTCATACTCTATGAAATGAGTCACAGAACTAAGATGAAGCCAAAGCTGAAATAGAAGTCACCAACTTCGCCTTTGCTTCCGTGTGCATGATGGTTATCTAATGCAGGGGTAGGACCCCACCAATCACTTTCATTTCTGTTTATATAATCGGTCCAGGGTAAGAAGTCATGGTCAGAGAGCTGTTGCTGTATTCTCATAATTATCCGTTTTCTTTCTATTATGGAATCTCCTGTTCCACGTTGGAAGAAAGCACACTTGATATGCATGAAGGGCTGGAATGAGTGACTTATGCTTAAAGTAAGTTTTGAATACAATTGCCATCTAATTTTTACAGTCTGCAGAATTCTTCCTTAAGTGGATAAATGTGTAGGGTGACTCTCCATTACATTGATCAGCACCTAATGCTAACCTGACACTTAGAATTAAATTAAAGAAACAGAACTGGATACTTTGAGACTTGGGGGCTGATTATACTAGAGCTAAGAATGGGTTTAAACTCTTCCCTTATCCCATTTAAATCTAACTAGGTATAAACTCTCCATTACTGGGGAGTAGAGGTGCGTCTGCTGAGGTGGGGTTCCCTTGATGTTCTCGGACAAGGAAACCCAATCCTCCTTTCTGACACACATGGTTGCAATAGAAACAGCTCCTCAACTGCCAGTCTGGTTTTAATCTGTTGTTCTTGCAAGAGAGGATTTTCTGGGAATGTTAGGAAGAGAGCAAAATTACCAGAACTTACTATAAAATAAAGTGTTGATGAGAAATCAAATTTTAAACAAGGGTTCAAACTCCTAAGCATGAACATGCTTAGACACACATGATATGTGCTACAAGCTTAAGAATACAAAAGTTTAATATGTCAAGGATGTCTGAGGATTGCTCTAGTAATTAATTTCTCATTTTAAGAAAACATTTCATCTTACTCAGATGATCCCAGAAGTAAAATGCTGTCATTAAACACAGTGTGTCACCTAAACAACTCAGGGAAATTTTCTGTATGATCAAGTTTAGCATTGCAACCTTTTTAAGTATTAATTATTTTATACAGAAAAACTTTTGAAGTGAATTATACAATTTTTAAAGATTCATGGTCATTATTAATAAAGATATTTGTTAAAGATCTTTGTTAAAGATGTTTTGTTAAATATTTGTTAGAGCAGTCCCTGTATACTGTGCCTTTTAGAAGATGGTTTAGAAGGTGACAGCTTTTTGGTCATTCTTGCTCTAATACTAAAATGTTGTTATAAAAGCAAAGTACAAAACTAAAAAGAACTGGCTCTGATTTTGGAAGTAGCATGTAGCTATTGCTTGATGGATTTTGTTTCTAGCTGGGTCAGTTGGAATCAGTAAAGTTTCATCCTTTGTAAAATTTTGTTAAAGATTTTGTTAAAGTATCCATTCCTTCCCCATGAGATGCTTTTTCTGTTTCAATAAATAGAGAGCAAAAGCCCTTTGCTAGGGACACACAGACACTGGGATAGATTTGAGTGACTTTAATCAGACGGGCACAGATTCAAACTTATCCAACAGACAGATTACAAAAACAAGACAACAGAAAACACTGAGAAATCTGGACTCAGTCTTGGTAAAAGATTTACTTTTTGTTAATGAGCCATCAATGCACTTTCAGTACTTTGAGGTTATTAATTGTAGATTGTATGATGTAGATTGTATGAGTTTAAGTTTTTCTGCACCATAGTGGTAACTTTGTAACTCAAGGTGTCACTTGGCTGAGTTGTTGCCTGGACAAAGACTATATATACAATATTTATTATACTATAAAACGTCATGAATCTTAGCATTTCTCCAATCACTTAGGAAAGAATCTTGCACAGAGCAGTTATATGGTTTAAATCTAGATTTTATTTTACCAAGTTACATGACTTATGGTTTCAAAAAAAACAGGGATACCTTTACCAGTCAGAAGCAACAACTGAAAGTAAAAAGACACAAAGGATGAAACTGAATCCAACTGACCCAGCTAGCAACAAAATCCATCAAGCAATAGGCACATGCTGATTCCAGCATTTGTGGTGGGTTTGTTGTGAGGTTGCTTTCATCCATTTTGTTCCTTTTAACAAATGACTACCATGTAATACACACAGACATATATGCTTTGCTCTCTAGGTCAGAGGCATGAAAGAGTACTTAAGATGAGAGCAAAGCACTTGCCTGGGAAATCTGAGGTAAGTAAGGTTGGTTATTACATTGTTCTCTTCTTTTTTAATTTTTTTTGAATTATATCATTTCCTCCTTCCCTTGTTCTCTTAAAGGCAGATTAAACAGGCTAGGTGCGCAGAAGCACAGCAATCTTTATTGACTTCAAGGTGTATTATTAACTTAGCTGTAAGGTCTAGCAAAAGTATGTAAGGGATATTTTCATAATAATGTGAGAAATATTTTTCTAATAATGAGTCACTACAGTAAATGATGTATTCAAACATTATGGTATTGAAGTAGAATATTGATAAACTGTCTTTACTGGGAATGTGTCCTGGAGATATTCTCCCATTAAAGTATTACCAGTCATAGACAGGCACCTGGGCAGAAGACTCCAAAAAAGCAGTGGCACCACTGTCTCGATGCCAGGGTTTTTGATTCTGCAATCTGGATGGCTAAGAACATTAGAAATCTAATGTTAATTCCTAGGGTTATGATCTAATTAATTACATAACTATGCAAATAGTAATATTTTGCTTTCTATCTGAAGACGAGACACATAAGGCATATATAAAGCCCCATGGTATAGTAGCCATTGTCTGTCTCTTCTCCTGACTGGCTTTGTCCTGGGCTTCAGCTACACCATGGGCTTGGATTTTCCATCAATTCCTGGCCAATTTATTTCCATCACTTGACCACTTTTTACTCTAAATTCTATTAAGTGTATTCAGTTTTTGGAGTCTATTACCATGTTTTGTAGCTCAAGTGTTTCTTTGGCTCTATACTCAAATGTGTAGTCAAAGTGCATTGCACCTGGAAATACATGTGCCTCGAATTTTAACAACAAAATCCTATTGCTATGTTCTGCTGAGGGAGGAAGCACGGCTTCTTGGGCTTCTTCCACCTCATAGCTCTAACTCCTTCCCTGCTCACTTGCAGTTACTCGGGGACAATTGCACACTTCGCAGATTTTACTATATGATTTGAGTTTTATCTTACTTTAGATTTCAACTCCTCAGGAGTACAGGCGTCTCAAATACAGCTTGCCTCCTATCACTCCTTGATAATTTCCAGTATATGTTTCTGAGACTAATATAACCAATGCAATCTGCTCGTTATATTTTTACCGATTCTTAATCTGAGAGTTTTCAGTTCACTGAGAGACATCAACCATCTGTACAAAAAACATCTTCCACCAGGCATTATTGGTGTCATTAAGTTGTTACTGAACCACCGTGAAGCACTGCAGCTCTAACCATGGTCCACTCTGAACTTGGTACTTGCTTCTGTATCACCTCGTTAGTATGCATAATTCATTATCTATGCCCGTTAGGCCCCACACTTCCGAAAGGCAAGGTACACACATATCCATCAGTGTTTCACTCAGGGCACTAAAGTTGCAGATCCAATGACCAACATGTAGGTCTCAAAAAGGCACTTATGGTCCCCTAAGAGAAGCAGGCTTCCTTCCTTCTTCCTTCCTTCCTTTCTCTCTCTCTTTCTTTCTTTTTCTTTTTCTTTTTTTAAGATTTATTCATTTATTTTATGTGAGTACACAGTTGCTGTCTTCAGACACACTAGAAGAGGGCATCTGATCCCATTATAGATGGTTGTGAGCCACCATGTGGTTGCTGGGAATTGAACTCATGACCTCTGGAAGAGCAGTCAGTGCTCTTAACCTCTGAGCCATCTCTCCAGCCCAGCAGCCTTCATTCTTAAAAGACACGGATGGAAAGTGCATCTGGTAGCTTGTTCAAAAAAACAACCTACATGTCTTTTTCCTGTAAGAAATAAGTCAATGGAAGGAAAACAAAATAAACCCAGCTCAACCTCAAAACCGTGAGAGCTGACTTTTATTGGTCTTAGAGGTTTGTGCTCTTCGGGTTCAGTCTCAACGAGAACAAGCCGTGTAGTGTAGTTTTGTAGTAGAGAGCAGGTGGTGGGGTGTGGCTTCGCCAAAGTCTTTGCTTTTCCTTGGAACTGCAGGGTGGGAGATTGGCACCTTCAGTCTCCAAGCAGATCCGTGGGCAGCAGGATTCCAGGAGCCTTGAATCTGTTTTTCGCCTTGGTTTAGGGTGGGTGATTTCCTTTACTTCCACGTCTAAAAACAGCAACAACTTATTCCCGAGGGAACAGAGTCTCCCTCAAGGAAGCTGGCACAAAGCGGAAGATGGCTGGGAAAGCACTAAAGCCCAAAGCCACCTCATTCCAAGGCGCACCTGCGCTGCAAACTTAGGAAACCCAGAAGACAGGCGCATGCGCAGTAAGCACAACTGCGGCTCGCCCGCCGACGTCATTCCGGGCCGGCGGCTCCGCCCTTCTCAAGATGGCGCTGTTCTCCGTGCGGAAGGCGCGTGAGTGCTGGCGCTTCATCCGGGCACTTCACAAAGGACCCGCAGCTACACCGGCTCCCCAGGTAACCCGAGCCGGCCTTCTGCTTTAGGCCTCCGATCCTGCGAGCGCCTTCCCGCTCCCCTTCCCTTCCGCCACTTATTTTTCCCTTCCTGCTTCCTGGGAAGAGCCCTCCACACTTTCTCTCCGAGGTCCTCTAGCCTAGGACTGTCCCCAACTCAGACCGCAGCGACGTTGCGCGCACACACACGTGACAGCAGGAGGTGCTGCTGCTGGAAAGCACACGCCGCCCGGCCACGTGGACAATGTTGCCCGGCAACGCAGGAAGCCATCTCCTGAAAGAGCGTGACGTTATCAGAAACTTAATTGCTCTGCGATCGTTCTGTTAGGGTTTTAAACCCCTTCCCCTAACACCTAACCCGGGTGCAGCGGAGAAATCAGAAAAGTTTTCTTAGAATTGGGTTGTTTAGGTTAATGCAGTAGCTAGCGTATGGAACACGAGCAAGAATCGGAGCTCGGTGACCCTTAGGTGCCTGCATCAACCAGGCCCTGTAACCAACGTCAACAAGCTACCAAGGTGCTTCCTTCTGTTGCTTGCCTGGCAGCATGGCAGGTTATCATGACTGTGCGTGATACATTATGCTCATCACATCCACATTTGCATCATAGACCCGCCACATTTGCATTTTATCCTCAAAGCCAAAAAAGGTGGCAGGGAATTTGCTTTCACTCGTTCAGACAAGCACAAAACATCCCAGAATATGTCAGTTTGACATAGATGATCACGGAAGTAATGTCTGAGAGCGGGATAGAAATTTGAATTTCCGTGATAAAGTAATTTCTACACATTGCATGTTCATAGCCATTAATATACAGATATGACATGAGAGTGTCATGTTGTAACTAATGTATTATTGGAAAGCTTGCTGACCTGATCCTAAAAGTTCTTGGCTTTTTCTGACATCTGCTAGCTGTGTTACAGAACCAGTTGCAATCCTCTGGGCAGATGGGATAGAGGGAGAATTGGCATGTTAATATACTTCTAAGACTGGGAAGCTTATGGGTTCATGACTATGAAGATAAAACGTAGCCAGCAAGAGTAGATGAAAACTAACATGTAATATTATATTTTGATTCATCCCATAAGTTACTCATTCTCTGAGCTTTTATTTTCTTCATTAATGTAAACCTCACAAGATTCTATAAGAATAAAAGACACAATACTGGAAACTCAGCAAACAACTATTCAAATGTTACTTTACATTTTAAGGAACAGTGTTAGTTAAGAATTGATTCCAGCTTTAATCATCAAATGTTTTTCTTGAGGTTTGGGAATTTCACTTCTTGGAATATGATAGGCATATTAATGTGTATGCAACCAAGAGTAATAAGGACAGATTACTGTTTTTAAACCCTTGATTTAGCTTTAAATAAAAAGAATTAAATGTTAAAGTTAGTTTCTGCAGTGTCATAGTGCATATCAGTTAAAAATGATGGCATAAAAGATTAAGGCAAGCCCATTCTGACAGCAGAGGTCTGTAATCCCAGCTATTCTGGTGGCAGGAGCGGAGGGGAGAGGATTACAAGTTTAAAACCATTCTGAGTGAATAAGTGAAATTCTTTGTCTCGAAGTAAAAAGTAAAAGGATAGCTAAGTGGCAGAGTGTTTGCCCAGTACACATGATGATGTAGGTGCCAAAGCACTAATGAAGTTTCCCTGAAAGACTAATGGAAAAGATTAAACATGTTCAGAATATCATTGCTGCATTGTTTGTACATAAGTGTTTACTCATAGGAAGAAAGACGGTAAGGAAAACAACCATTTTTAATGGACTTTGTTCATCCTAAATAGTGGATTAAAAGTAATTTAAATGTGCTTTAAGCCTTTGTTTTGTGTGTTTCAGATTGCAGATATATCACTTTTATAACCAGGGAAATTCGAAAGCATAAATCTTCCTACAAACCCATAGTCACCGATGTTGTTTGGGCATTTTAAGTTTCTGAAAGAGATACCTGTCCTCTATGGCCATTATTAAAGTGGCCTTGGAAAAGGACTCCTAAAAATTTATGGCCACTCTTCCTGTGTGTGTCTTCTTTCTCTATTGAAAAGCGTCCTTTGAAGTCAAAGGGATTTTGTGAGCAGATGCAGAAATATGTGAAGAAAGAATTGGATTCTCAAACCAGATGCACTAGACGTTTTTATGATATCTCATAACCTTTGTAGAAAACAAAACATTATTTTGTAAAAGCATATTATAATAGAAAGAAATGCATATTTATCATATAGGTGGTTTTATGAAACCAAGGAAAGGTGAAGTTACTTGGTTATTGTTTTAGGCTGGGCACTTGCCCTCTGAGGTGGGAGCAGACCTGGATGAGCCACCGTGCGCTTTTGTTGGAAACTGACTGAATGTATTGTGAACCTTAAGTTGCTATAATCCTTTGGGAAATTTTTTTAACAGTGTCTTGGATAAGACGTGTGGCATTGGTGAGAAGTGAGATGGATTTATTCTTCAAGGCTACATGTAAACTCAAACTCAAAATAGCAAAAAAGGGCCTAAAGGTGTGGCTAGTGCTTGCCTGGGATGGGAGAGGCCATGGGTTTAATCCTGAGTATGTTAAAGAGGGGTATAGGGGAGGAAGATGAGAATAAGAGCACATCCTACCGTATTCATTGTGGATGGCTACAATTTGTGCGGCCATGGTTTATTTTGTCAGGTGTTGCTCGACAGAAGACTGTTGAAATCTGATGAGAGGAGTGTAATCACCAAGTCAGAGAAAGGAAAATCTGACATGATGTTTAAAGACTGATGGTTTTAGGTACATTTAAGCCTGTCATCATTGACTAAACACAGCATCTGTCCTCCTTTAAGCACTCATTCATGGCTATATTTGGAAAACAATGAAATATTCTTAGTTAGAAGATTTCCCAAGACTACTCAGCTCACTCATAGAAAGTCCTCCCTTTATTTTTAGCCCTCTGCAACCTACATTTGGCCAACACTGCCCTATTCTTTCTCCTGCTGATGGTCAAAATATAGCCATTAGATCAGTGGTTCTCAACCTGTGGGAATCACACAGTCTTTTCACAGGGGTTGCCCAAGACCATATTCATATCAGAAATTTACATTTCAATTTATAATAGTAGCAAAATCACACTTATGAAATAACAATGAAAATAATTTTTTGCTCAAGGGTCACCACAACCTGAGGAAGTGTATTAAGGGGTCACAGCATCGGGAAGGCTGAGAACCACTGCGTTCGATGGAGGAAATGTGCTTCAAAAGGAAGAAAGAGCAATATCTTAAAGTTCTGGTTGCATGATAAAACTTTTAAAATAACTTAAGACTTCCAGAGTTGCAGGTTTTGTTCAAGAAATTCCTGTCTAGCCTGCACTATGCTTTGTCCTACATGCTCACAATTATTACAGCTTAAACTTAGCATCCGTGCAGTACTGTTGCCTTAGATATAAGCCAAATTCTAATTCTGCCAGTTTTTCCAGCAGTCATATCATTTCATCCTGAATTGAATGCAGGTTCCCATGATTCATTGCTGTGTGTTCTCCAACATAGATTACTTTAGCGAGATGGTTTTCACTATTGAAAGTACTACCTTCGCCACTATTTAAGGTACGGGCCAGTTAAGGGTACGGGCCAGATGTTCAGATATTTTCTGGGATGGCTCAAGGTGAACTCTCCTAGGGATTCCTAGGGATGATGAAAGGAGAGTTATGGATTTTACCAAGAACACATGGAAGAGTGAGGCAGGTGTTAGCAGTTTAAGAACTAGAAAATAAGATTTGTCTAAGTGCTTTCCCAGTTAATTAGTGGTGGAATTGGCATGGTAAAGTTGATGGTGGGTGTTTCACTCTGCAGTTTATGATTAGTGCTGTTAAAGTTTCTGTGATTATAATGCCCGTGAAATTGGGGGTTCCTGGTGACTTTTCACTCAGTTCTTTTTCCAGTTCTCTGTGTGGTCTGTCCACCTGCTCCATCCTCACAGGAAGCCTTAGGGGCTGCCACAGCCAGCTCGAGTCTTGTTAGCTGACAACTGTGCCCAGACTGGTTCAGCTCTGCTCCCTTAAGTAGCACAGAGAGAGGGGGTAGGGCTCTGCGGACCCACCCCACCGCTTTTTTCCATCTTAAGAAGTAAACAGATTTGTTGAAAATGCCCTTTAGGTTAGTCACTTATGTAGACTGAGTTAGTATAAATACAAACATCTCAGGTCTTTGAAAAATATCTCCGGAACAGGTAATAAAAACCACTGAAGGTTTCTGCTTGAAACAGAGAAAGAACCGTGGGTAATTCTGAGGACAGCCATCGTCAGGAAGGGCTGGTAAGAGAGCTGCCACCCTCTCGATCCCTTCTCAGTTTGTCGTTTTCCGATCTGCATGTGCAGAGCTGTCTACAGGGAGGAGCTGGAGTGTGCGTGCGTGTGCGTGCGTGCATGTGTGCGTGCATGTGTGTGTGTGTGTGTGCGTGTGCATGTGTGTGTGCGTGTGTGTGTGTGTGTGTGTGCATGTGTGCGTGCGTGCATGTGTGCGTGCGTTCGTGTGTGTGTGTGTGTGTGTGTATGTGTGTGCGTGTGTGCGTGTGTGTGTGTGTGTGTGTGTGTAGACTGATAGTTACACATTTGCATTGATGTGTGTATATAGAAATATGTTAACACATATGTGCCTACATATATTTGTATTGCCATATATGTCTGTAGTTACATCTTTTAGAAGAAGGAATGGTATTTAGTCAGCCATGGCAAGCCTTATCTTACTCTCTCTAAATATTCCACAACTGTTTTTCTATCCATTTTATGAAGACACTAAATCCAGGAAGACTCGAGTTTCCCAAATCACAGAACCAGCAGAGAACAGTACCGGGATGCCAGCCCAGGGCTGCTTCTGCTTTTCTCACTTGCTCAGAAGTTACCTCTTACCAGTGACGTAGTTTGGGGAGTAGAGGACCATCTGTAGCCTTTCTCGCCTGATCCTTCTTCCCTTCTCTTCAGCCACACATGCAGCCCAGGCCCCTGAAATACAATATTGAATTTAGGATATAGTTTGAAAACTGCCAAGGCTTCCTTTAATGTAAAGGGGAGTTTGTTGATCAGCATCACATTTGATACATAGATTGTGTTAGTGTTGTTGGTGGTGGTTTTGTTGTTGTAGGAAGATGTTCTGAAGTGGAGCTGTTTGAGCGCTTTATAAGAAAACTATAGTATGTTCTGTTTACCTAGCTCCCTCAGCTCCCTGAGTAGAGGACAGTCATCAAGTGCTGTTTTCCTTCCCTGGCTCTTCCCCCATCATCTCTGTTCTTTCTTTCTCATCTCCTTATTTCCTCAGAGCTTACTCTCCACGGTATGCTGGTCACTGTGCAAAAGGCAATGCCACAGCTTCCCCTTGGGTCTCTGCCTAGCCTGACCTCCAGCCGTCTCATAAAGAACACTTTTCCTGGTTGTGCTGTGATGTCGGTGTGCCCTAGTGTTTGGGAGATTCTCTCATAAATACCACAGAGCAAGCCCAAGTCTTCCTCCTAGATAGTTCTCAGGAACAATTTACTCATTTGTTATTGAAGCTGCTATGCCCCCGTATAACATAC
Organism: Montemys delectorum; assembly: GCA_019843815.1. Lineage (NCBI taxonomy): Eukaryota > Metazoa > Chordata > Mammalia > Rodentia > Muridae > Montemys > Montemys delectorum. The sequence continues at coordinate 24,211 of JADRCD010205675.1, read as the reverse complement.
TAGGAGCAGAGATGATTTATCAGCAGAGATGATACACTGACTCCAGCTTGAGTTAATCTAACTAGTCTGTGTCATTTCTTAGGAAGACGTGGCTTTTACTGCCACCCTTTAAGAGTGTAGCAGGTTTTCCTAAGTTCCCTGTTTACCAACAGAGCAAGGCCATGTCTAGGTCATTGCACTACCCCATCCCTGGACCTCTGTTAGTACTCTAAGCATTTACTGAAATTTATCTATAGTTCTCTTTTCTCTTGACACAGCCATTGTTTTTTTTTTTTTTTTTTTTTTTTTTCTCTTGAACTGCCCCTCTATTACCAGTTAAGTTGACTTCTGATTGGCTAATAGACTGCCTTTTCACTGCTCTGTTGCCTCCTGAGATTAGCGTCAAGTCAAGTCAATGTGATGTTTAACCATGAAGATTCTCACTGATTCAGCTTCCATCCCTGTGCCAGGCCAGCGCCCAGCACTCGGGACGTGCATTCCTTCACTTTCCTGTCTGCTGTTCTCACTGACTCATTGGTGAGTCAGCTGCTGTGAGAGTGCAGTCCTGAACGTCTCACTTCTTGGGATGTTAGTTGTAGATCTTTAACAACTCTCAGTTTGGATGCATTTTCAAGTGAGATCTTCACTTGAAAGATTTTCTTCAATAATATCTTATCTAACACAGCACTCTGTACTATCCAAAATATTTCACATATTCCTGTTTAATCTTGTACACAAAATACAGAATTTCATTATTTGGCTGTCCAAAATTTCTACTCACTGAAAAACTTCCATTATGCCTTCTCCACCTGCCCCACTTCTTTTAAACCAATTCAGCAATAATGATCAATCTAAGTAAATATCAAAATTCTTTCAAGTTTTAATTTGGCGAGCATTTTCCTATTTATATCAAATCTGTTCATTACTTAAATTCATTTTGGAGCCCTGGTCTGATAGGGCTAGTAATTTAAGTTATTGCTAAGGCTAATGATAATGGGGGGATGTCGTGCCAGCAAACATTCATCGAGTGCTTACCTTGCTTGCAAGGGCAGGTTTTAAAGGCACCAGATATGTATTAGCTCGTGAAGTCCTCTCAACTCAACTAGGTCCACAATAAGAATTCTGGGAGGGTTTAATAAGTCATTCAAGATCATGGAATTTACAAGTGTCAGAGCCAACATGTGAGCCCAGTTATCCTGATTCCAAACCCTATATACATGAACTATAAAATGGCAGAAATATCTACAAGAAACCATATGTGTTAATTTGCTGATAACTGCTTTGAAATTTCTAAGTATTCCATGGATTCTACTTTTCTTGTCACTACAACATGAAGGGTGGACACTCTGAGTCAACCTTTGTTGAATCAGCCTTTGCTGTTGCTGCTCTTTCGGTCTTGTTTGGCTGCATGAATTACAGAAATGGAACAAGGCTGTCTTGTAAATTTTTCTGAGTGTCTCCATTGGCCACTGCCACTAAGATTGCCTTAGATAAAATAAGGCTTTTAACCATGAGACCCAAGGTGCACGTAGGAAGTTCTATGTATATACTGCCTGTAGCTGAAAGGTCAGCTGGACAGAGCCCCGCAGGCACAACAGGCAGAATCTGAGGCTGACTCGGGGATATTTGTCTACCTTGTAGTTGTGATTTATGGTGGGAATACTTTCTTCAAGGAGGAGGAGTGGGTGGTGGCAAGATATGGCAGCCGGAAGTAGTGCTGTTGGCCTTCTCTGCAGATGGTAAGGAGTCTCATGTGTTAGTGGGGCTCTTAAAGAGTTCTGTAATTGACTAATTATAGAGTATTGATTTGAGTGATTACCCATCAGCACATTCGCTGGGATGAAGACGAGGCTTTACAGTTAGCACTGTTGGTTGGAGTTGACTGTGTACAGTGAATGATGGGCTCTTTGTTATCTCTTCCTTATATTCTCTGTGAGTAGAAACTGCAGACATTCTGTTCAAATTCATTCATCCTCAGGAGTCCTTTTGGGAAGCAGAAGGATGCAATGGAGAAGGGAAATGGAGATGTTTGCTTAAATCCTTGGTTTGGTCTTAACGGGTAGTTCCAAAAAATACTGCAAGATAGAAAAGGCCTCTTGGGTTAGGGACAAGTGTACAGTAAAGGGGGTGGGGCTACAGGGAAGTAGTAAGGACTAGACTACCATGGAACTGTATTCTCCTGCATAAAGTTTTCTTGGTTTAAAAAGAAAAAACAACTTTGGCTTCCAATATCTGCCAATTGTCTAGCCACCACATGCCACTAACTGGAGCATGTAAGGTCTGTAACTCAGTGAAGAAAGTCTATAAAAGATAAACATTCACATGAATGTTACTCTTGACATTGGAAAGTTAAATGAACACATCCATCCTTCCTCGTGTCCTCCCAGGCTGTTCACTACAAGGAAGGGTGATAATGCAGAATCGAGTGACCTTGGCTCCCACAGTCATGTCTGTGTGATGCCACATAATTACCTGAACTCATCACACTTGGCTTTCTCATTTGCAAGCATGATAATAATGTTCACATTGTGAGGACTATTCTGTGGATTTGAGAATCTACCACAGAGATAAAGTCCCTTGGCTGATGTTTAGTACTTAGGAGAACTTCCTCCTTTCATGAGGAGTGTTCCTACTTTTATCAACCTTAATAGTAGTTCCCCATCTCCACACCATCCTTCCTACCCCTGGTTAACTTCCCACAAGCAGACACAGACTGTCATTTCCCATAAAGTCTGTACTCATGACATCTGAAATCTTCTACAGGCCATTGCTATTACAATTGATTCTTGACCCATAGTTGCTTAAAATTCCCCGTTGCTTAGAGCCACCCTTTTTACTTAATAGTATATCATTTTTTTAAAATGTCCTTTCTTCCATCCATGTCTGTCTGTATTCTGCCATTCTTTTTCATTTCATTTTACTTGATTTATGACAGGTCTTACTTTATAGCTTTTGCTAGGCTCAAACTTGCAATCCTCCTGCCTCTGTTACCCTGGGATTACAGGCATGCCTCGTGGTGCTTAGCTGTTTCACTACTTTCCAAAACTATGTACAGCTTTTGAATGTCAGTCATAGAGTGGCTTAAACAAAACAGCAGCAAAAAAATGTACGAAAATATTCTAGAAAATGTTGTCCTGAAGCTGGAGGCAATCACTTCCAGTTTCAAATTATAGCTTCCATTATGAAACTGGATGAGCCTTCATCCCTGTCTATAGACATGAACACATGCCTCTTTATAGTCTGCCTTTGGTTAAGAACATTTGCTTGGGACAGACGAAGAGCATGCCTTTGTTCTGTAGACTGTTTTTCACACTCCAGCAGGAAGCAGTTTGGTATCCATTGTTTCACAGGTGATCTGTAGGCATCTCTTAACAGGTAGAGCTCCCAGGGCATTATATTCCTGGAAAACGAGGATGAGCCCTTCCTGTGGAGTCGTAGCTGTGATAAGCATGTGTATGATAAATGAGTCATTACTTAAATCCTTGGTGTTGTGATTCTTATGCTAGACAACCCCAATGATTACTTATTGAATGAAGTCAGTGAAAACATAATGCAAGGACACAGGAGAAAATTCCTAGTATTGATATCAAGCATGTTGTTGAGTAGGAACCATCCATCTTAATGTACTTTGTGCTTAATTGATTACATCTGATGCAGGTAGTGAGCAGAGTTGTTATTTCCCAGTGTATCTAGGCATTTATGTTATTGGAAGTTACTGGCAATTGTGCTTCGGTTTTTATACAAGTAGATTGTAGGTTTCTAACCCTTTGCTGTGGCTGAAGTTAACTTTGCCAGCTCTAGTCTTATTGTTCATGGTACTGCTAATTACACTGGGGTTTTTATTATAACAGTTTGCTACTTCTGTATACTGGGAAGTGTAAACATTCACAATTAAGAAGAAGAGCTTTTATTTTGGAAACAGTTTTGCTTCAAGGAGCCATCTAGTTCAGGAAATATGCTGTGTTATCTATGCAGTAGTTACTGTTATAATTCTGTTGTTATGAATAAGGATTTGCTTTTTACCTTTCAGGAAGGAGATGAGAACTCATGTATCTAATCATGGGTTGTTTTTTCTCATTCAGTTACCAATTTGAAGTCTCTTTAAGGCAGTGTTTTGAACATACCTAGCACTTTTTGCCTTGTTGGTGGTGTTGTGCTCTGCATAGAAAGCACCCCTACCTACCTCTCACTACAGATACATGATAGACAGGGGACAGCCAGGCTGAAAGCTTCTAATGTAATGGGCCCTTGCTTTTACTTGTACCATGTTAAGAGTGGATTAGCATAGTGCAAGATTTTATATAGTCAAGTAATACAAATAATTTATGTATTCTCTTAAAGTGGTTCATGGCACATTGACATCTGCTCAGAGAAGCTTTATTGTTATACTCTAATACTAATTTGTCATGTGTGTGTTTTGTAAACCTTAAATCAACCCATGTAATCACAGGGCAATCATGGAATATCATGTTTCTTATAGAGAGGAGGATTGGTTGTAACATCTTCTGTGCCTTAGACTGTTTAGACTGCTTCAGTATACCATAGATTGGATAGTGTAAACAACAGCCATATCATTTTCATACTTTTGGAGGCTGAGAAGTCCAAGATCAAGGTGCTAGTGGGTTCTCTTTTGGTGAGGGGTTCCTTCATAGTTCATAGGGAGCTGCTATCTCACTAGAGGAGAGCAGGAGGCCTCCCCAGGATCTCTCAGAAGGACAGCAGTCTGTGAGAACTACCCTCTCCTGACCTATCACCTCCTCTGCCATCAGGGAACTAAGATTCAACATAAAGTTTTGGGGTTCACAGGCATTGTCTATTTTAAGTGATTTCAGACTGGTTTTCGCAAATCCTTGAAATGTGTTGGATGTTCCAATGTTTCAGTGTTGACATGACATCTACCAGCTGTTTTTCACATTCAAAAATGGAGCAGAAATTCTTTAGCTGACCATGTGTCCTTAATTTTGATTGGGAATATATTAACATATTTACGACTTAAATAGAGACACAGCTTGTTCTCTGATTTTTTTTTTTTCCTAACTAGTGGGCCTTTTGATCAGGTTTCAGTTATATTTTTCATTTTGAAAGTTACATGTTCACTTTAGATCATATGGATACAGGCTACAGGAATAACCACTTCCATTGGTTCACATTCTAGATAGAAGGGGGACACAGGAAGTGGCTGGCTCTTCAAAAATTAAGTTACAAGGCTATGATCACTAGTGAAATTACTCTCATTTGAATAGCACTTAAAGCTTGGTCTTCTACGGGAAGATGATTAAGAATATCATAAGGGGATGGAGCATGACTTAGTAGATAATGTACATACAGTAGGCTCTAAGTCAAATCCCAAGCTCCCATGTAAAAAAGTAGATGTGACTGTGTATCTTTAATTCCAGTACTGGAAGGCAGACAGGAGGATCCCAGGGACTTACTGGCCACCCAGTCTAGCCAATCAGTGAGACTCTTTCTTAGAAAATAAGGCACAGAGTGATGGAGAAAGACACCCGATGCTAGCTTCTGACCTCCACAGACAGGTTCAGGTGTTCACCCTCACATATATGCACCTGTGCACATACATGCATATATCACACACAGGAAAGAAGGAAGAAAGGAAGGAAGGTATTGTGGGTTGTCCTGGTGCTATTTGTATTTTGATGTTAATTCTGCTTCTTCAAGAGGTACTGCCCTGATGAGGAGTGGATCATGTATTCAGGTGATTTCATGTATACTTGTTCCCCATTTTAACTAGTCACATAAAGGCTAGAGCCTGTGATTGGGCAGTGGAAGGGAAAGGTGGGGCTGGAGGTTTTAGAGAGTGGGGGAAGAGAGGGAGAAAGAAGAGTAAGGATGGAGGAAGAGGAGGTAGAAAGAAAATGGAGGAGAACCATATGGCCTGGAGAAGCTGGGCAATAGAGTAGTGCAGTGGTAAATCTGTCCAATCTGGGTGTGCAGCTTATAAATCTTGTAACTGAGTTGTGTGGTTTTTGCACTGGCATATTGGGGTTGGATATTTACTGCAACAGGGAAGGAAGGAGAGAGGGAGAGAAAAAGGAGTGGGGAGCATAGGCATATGAAGTAAAAAACAAGCATTTTTAAAACTCAGAGTTTGGGGTAAAGTTGAAGAATGTAAAAAGAAACTAAGTAGGAGAAGAATCATTATAGGGTCAACATAGGGGCTCCAAGAGGTTTAGAACTTCAAGAATCAACTTAAGGGAGAGGTATTAATACAGTAAAATATTATTACTGTATTATTAAATTAAATGCCATCTATGATTGATTTATACCCAAGGGTGGTAGCATTAATAACTGTGGAATGGGTTTTGAGGCTGAAAGTTTATCTCAGGGAGACAAGAGATGAGAAAGTGAGGATTACCCTCTCAACAGCTTGCTTGAGCACAAACTGCCTCGGGGGTAATGGGAGCTGTAAACATCGACACCCTCAGTCAACTTTTGGGGTAGTCTTAAGGATCAAGGAAACCTGATCATGATTATAAAAGCAAGTATGAAGATCTAGAGGTTGGAGATAAAGAATGAATAAACAGCCCGGCAATGGTGGCACACGCCTTTAATCCCAGCACTTGGGAGGCAGAGGCAGGCGGATTTCTGAGTTCGAGGCCAGCTTGGTCTACAGAGTGAGTTCCAGGACAGCCAGGGCTACCCAGAGAAACCCTGTCTCAAAAAAAAACCAAAAAACAAAAAACAAAAAAACAAACAAGAATGAATAAACAGCATCCATAGTAACTGTGAAGAGCCAGAGAAGGGCGAACTCCATCTCTGGGAGAAGGGTGGAGATATGTCTGGATGAGTTTTCTGGAAAGGGTGTGAGCAATGAAGGATCTTCCAACCTATTGAGCATTAGCTCTTACAAGGGGATTGATTTGGAAATGATGTAGGTTAACGGGTTAAAGTATGGGCTGTGAAGTCACATGCTGTCCTAATCCAAGTTCTTCCATTTGCTAATTAGATAATGGAAGTTGGGGCCGAGGGGAGGTGCAGGTACTAGAATCTGTAGCTCACTGTTGTCTTCCTCTGCAAGATGAGCAAGGTCAGAGTTAACTGCAAGAACTCTACAGCCAAGCTACCAGCGTTTGGACCTAGTCTGCTTCACCACTTTTCTTATAATCTGTAAAGTGAAGACAATAGTATGTACTTCTACCTGTGATGTTTGTTGTGAGGATCACCTAAGTTAGTGTTTATGGAGTCTAGAACAGCACCAGGTACATTGTATAGCATAAGTTTTTAAAAATACTTGGTAAGCAATGTTGAGAAGCACTGAAATTAAAACTAGAAACTGGTTTTATAAATAGATTCTACAGTTTTAACATTTATATTGTTGTCAAAACTACTTAGCATTTAAGTATCTAATGAACTTATCAGCCTTAATCCAAATTGGAGTCTCGCTTGGCTGTTGGGACATGGTAGCAAGGGGAGCTGAAGACTGCTCATGGGTGCACCACCCAAGTGGAAGAATATTGACATTTATGATGTTAAAATGATGGAATGATGGTAAGACCTCAGGAACAGCATGGACTAAACAGTTGAAATCAGACAAATGTATTGAAAGCTAGTGTGCTGGATGGCTCAAATGCCTGGTACTCAAACTCTCTTGGATAGCAGAGTTTGACAAGAACCAGATTCCCAAACCTGTAGTAAATTTAAGAGCATATCCAAGAAGTGGGAGTAGCAGTGAAGGCTGTGTAAGTGAAAACACCAATGCCTTGTGAAGCCTGGCATGCTTTATGTTGTGCTGCCTTTTTAAGTTGGGGACTATGAGAGGAGTAGCCTGTGGCTGGAGAGGTGGGTGAGGGCTAAGCACTTGCTATTCTTAGGGAAGGTCAAGGTTCAGTTCTCAGCACCCACATGGCAGCTCCCAATCATCTGTAACTAATCCCAGGGGAACCGCTGTCCTCTTCTGAGCTCCACAAGCACTGTGAGGTTGGGTGTGTGATCGCAGTATGTTTAGGAAGCATATGGCAGGGGCGGGATGAACTGTGGACAAGAGCGGAGAAAAGAAGCCTGATGACCTGAGTTTGACAGGATGCACATGATGGAAGGAGAGAACCAAGTCCCAAGAGTTGTTCTGACCTTCACATACAGTATGTGAGCACTGAGATATCTAATACTTCAGTTAGTAAATCTCTGGGCTCAGGAGCACAGACCTTTGTACCTTCTATAAGGTAGTACAGATGTCTAAGGTTGCTAGCAGATTCTGAAATTCAGCCTTTACAAAGAGAACCTGTAACATAAGATGATGCTGCCTGAACGTTTATAACCTGTGCACATATGCACATACACACACACACACACACACACACACGAATACTCACACACACAAACACATACACAACACACACACAAACACACACACACGAATACTCACACACACAAACACATACACAACACACACAAACACACACACATACGAATACTCACACACATTTGGTTGTAGTTTTGATGGCAATAGAAATGAAAATATTTTCTTGACAGGAATGAAAATCTTTTCAGAATATTAGCAGTACCATCCATCAGAGCTTCGCAGAAAGCATCGTGAGAATGTGTGATTAGAATCAATCGGATATTTGGCTGTCTTTTTCAACCAAAAGATGGATTTGAACCAGATTACCACTTCTATGACTTAGTTTTGAAGAAAGGGGTGTGGGGGAAAAGCAATTATTTGTCTCTTTGTTCAAAGGCCTTTTTGTATCGTTGATCCCTGAAAAGCTAGTGGAGGAGCCAGCCTTTCACATCCATTAAGGTCAGCCCTGAAACTGTTGAATTTGATCTCTTCCATTTACCATCTGGATACAGTAGAGAAAAAGCTATTCTGCAGTGGGTTGCTGGACACCATCCAGAAAATAATATGTCAGGGCATCAAAGGCTTGAGGCTCTTGGTCCATTCCGCCTAATGATCACAGGCAGGGTCTGTGCTCAAGTTTTGTAGCATGTTTCATTTTTGCAGTGACAATTTATATCCCAGTAAAATAGATCACAAGGATTACTGCCAGCTTGTCAAAGGTAGGATTCCTCTATCATAGACGTCCTCCCAAAGGATTGTATTTTAATTGGGCAAAGCTTGATTTCCAAAGTTCATTTCTCTCCATTCCAATCTGCCGTCTTTCTCATGGACAGCACTTACTGCAGGAAGGATTCTAATTCATAGATTGTCTTATTTCATACCCAAGTTCCCAGTCTAAAATCTTAAAATTGTCCTTATTTAAATTGGTTAGTATTCATTGTTGCCTTTATAAGGGAACCTGGTGTCATTTGCTGGCAATTGTCCAGGAATCTGACAACCACATCTCCTTATTCAAACCAACTGGAGCCAATTGTGGCTGGGTTGTTTTTATTATGAATTGATTGATTGATTGATCGATCAATTGATTGATTGAATGTGGATAAGAAGCAATGGCAGCAGCATGTCTTGTGTCTTCCCTGAGGTGAGGAGGAGACTTGCAAAATAGAATGTGTGATATCAGAAAGCAAATGGATGCATTTTAAGATAACAGGAGGCCGCCTAATACTAGACTCTGATACAACAGCTTTGTTTTGGATCTCTGCAGGATGTACCCAGCCACACTTTTTTGCTGTAGTAGGGATTAAAAACAAAACAAAACAAAACAAAATAAAACAAAAACAGCCATAGAGGATTGCCTTTGTCTCCCTTATGGTGAGAAAAGATCACAGGAAAACCTTGAAACCCTGACAATAAATTCATTTTCCTGTGGCAAGGGCGATCCTCAGCCTGCATCTCAAACCAAATGGCAGGTCTCAGATTTCCTGCTCAGACCAAGGAAGCTGGAGTCACTGTGTGAATTCTGGCTGTTCTCAGAAAGCATGTGCAGTGCTTCTGTCCATCTTCTCCAGGAGGTCCATGGCCTCTATCACCTCACCATGGAGGACTTTCCTCTCAGAATCTTCTGTGCTTCTCTGCCTTTTGATTTTTCTATGCTGGGAACAAGAAACAGTTCTCCAGGATTAAGTCTAACAAGTAAAAATCTCTTCTAACTATAGTCAAACTGGACTCTTAAGATTCTTAGAGCTGTGCGTGTGCGCATGTGACGTTCACATGCATGTGGGGAGGTATGTGGAGGTATGTGGAGGTATGTATGCCCTGCACCACTGACTAGGACTTTGGTTGTCTACCTCTGTTGTTCTCCATCTTTTTATTTTTTTCAGTTTTTTTTTGAAATTAAAATGATATCATGTCTCTTTTTCCTTTCCTCCTTCTAACCCTTCCCTTGTTACCCCCACCCCATATTCTCCATAAATGAGTAACATGAAGATGACAGCATGGTGCAGCTGAATGCTCAAGGTATATTTACTGTTGTCATTGTGCTTATCTGATGTGCTTTTATATAAACAAGTGGTTCGATCTGGAATGCCTTCAAAGGCCCATATAAAAAGCCTTGACCCCTGGCCTGAGATACTGTTGGAGGTAGAAGAAATTTTAAAGAGGGCTTAGTTGAAAGAAGTTAGGTCAATGGGGACACTCCCTCAGTGGGTACTGAGACCTCCATCTCTGGCTCTTATTCTTCTAGCTATGTGAAGTGAACAGGCCTCCTTGACCAGGCTCTCCCACTGCAATGTACTGTGCCAATACAGAAGTGGGGGCTAAATGATTATAGACTAAAATCTATGAAACTCTGAATCAGTACAAACCTTTTATTTTATGTAAGCTAGTTATCTTATGATAGAATACAGAAAATTCTATATTGGATTTGAGTTATTTTTATCTCAGCCAAACATTAAGCATCATTAGCCTTTTATCGTTTGTTGTAAATGAAACTATCCTGAATTTTACTGAAAAATTTTCAAGAATTATCAAACAGGGAACACTAGAGCAAGGGACAGTCTTGAAAATTCAATTATTATCTTTGTAGCTTTGGAGTAGTAGAATCATAGTTAGCAAGAACTAGTAGGTTTAGTCCTCACAAAATCCAGGACTACAAAGATTTAATCTTTTTCTTTGCTTCCCCCCACCTTCTTCTCCCTCTTGCTCCAGTCCAGCTCCTTCCAGTCCCCACTCGCACCAGCCCACAGGTTTTTGTTTGTTTGTTTGTTTCTCATTACAGATGGTTATGAACTACCATGTGGCCACTGGGATTTGAACTCATGACCTCTGGAAGAGCAGTCAGCACTCTCAACCACTGAGCCATCTCACCAGCCCAGATTTAATCTTTTTCTCCATTGTCATCTTGCTTGTATGTAGGGGCGTGTGTTTGCTTTTTGAGGAAGGAGCTTCATTGTGTGTATATGCAGTTAACTGGTGTTCTCCTAACACCACTGCCAAGTCTAGCCTGGCAATGGTAGCGGTAGTGTGACATGGTTCCGACCCCCAGAACAGAGCCAGCAGGGGCCTCCAGGAATATTGGAGTATTGATAGTTGCTATAGGTATAAGACTTGTTTGTATAATCTTGTATATATTTTCACATTCTTCCTTTGAGCAAAGTTCTCTTTGCCAAGGTTAATGAGTCCATGATAATCAGAGACTGCACAGGTCTTGAGGTGAGAGCGTGTCTGATGCCTTAGCAAAATGGTAGAATGCTGTGACCTTCAGGGCAGCCATTAAGGCTGTGGGAAAGAATGCTGAAAACATGAGTTCAAAAATAATATAATTTCTCAACCCTGCAAACTACAAGGTTGTAATATGAATTGTATGAGAGGCTTTGGGGACTTAGACAAAAAAACTACACTATGAGCCAGCTTCTCAGAAAGATACAATGGCAATCAGATTCCTGAGTCCAGGGTCAGCCTGGGACAGAGAGGGTTTAGGTCCAGACCCAGGCTTGGTAGGAATGGTAATTTCAGGGTGGGGTGCCATCCAGCTAGCTATTGTCTGTGCTTAACAAAGGCAGGCGGATCTCTGAATTCTTTTGCAATGTTTAAAAAAAAAAAATGTGTTTGCTGTCTCTTTCTAAGAAGGGGCTGGGGTCTTGGGTTGCTGATTCTCAGCATAATCAAAAGGGAACCTGGGGTAAGGACTAAATTGATACATAAATAAAAGACTAGGCTTTTGATCTGCAAGAGATGAGCTATCCAGAGAGTTAGAATAGCAAGAGAAAACAGAACATAGTCCTCCAGCTTGTAACCCATGATTTGACTTGAGTTGTTTTGCTGTTCTCAAACACCTTCATCAGAACCCCTCTCCAAGCATCCTTGGGAACTGCCCCCCCTCCAATTGTTAAAAAGAAGTTAAAGACTTAATTTATGTCTTTTTATTTTTTTCTTACTATTTTTCTCCTTTACTATTTTTCTTTCTATATATTTTAATTGCACTATCTGTTGTGCTGGCTAGTTTTCTGTCAACTTGATACAAGCTAGAATCATTTGGGAAGAAAGAACAATTTCATAAATATCTCATTAGATTGGCCTGGGTTCAAACCTGTGGTGTGTTTTCTTAATTGATGATTGACATGAGAGGCCCAGCTCACTGTGGGCAGTTCCACCCTTGGGCTGGTGACCACGGGTGCTATAGGAGAACTGACTAAGCAAACCATGGAGAGCAAGCAAGTAAGCAGCACTCCTCCATGACTTGTGCTTCAGTTCCTGCTTCAAGGTTTTAGAGCTGCTTAAGTTCCTTCCCTGACTTCCGTTGATGAGGGATTGTGATATGGAAATGTAAACAAAATAAATACTTTCCTCCCTCAGTTGTTTTAGTCATAGCGTTCTATGAGAGCACTAGAAACCCCAAGTAAGACATCTGTCTGTTTCCTGTCATAGTATCAATAAACTCCAATTTAGCTTAAACATTGGTGTGAAGCAACACCCACCCCTTCTGCTGCTATGGAAACTGAGGAAGCTCTCAGGTAGAATTAACAATAAGTGCACAGGTCCTGGGCTTAAGCAATGGGACTCATTTGCGTCCATCTCTGAGCTTCACAGGGAGCAGATGGGCTCACTGAGTGGAACAGCATGGTGGAGAACTCAGCAAGCAGTGTTAGGATTCCTCTGACACATGTATGGTAAGAGTGTGCTTAGTTCAAATGTTTGTGTCACATTGGGTTCCCTACATTAGTGTGGAGGTTCTTGTCATTCTCTGAACTTGCCAGCATTTGATACTGTCTTGATTTGGGCTATTGTGATATGTAAACTGATATCCCATTGTTCTTTCAACTTGCAATTTTCTAATGACACATAATGTTGAATGTCTTTTTAAAATATTATTTCCCTGCTATCTTGAGATGTCTGATCAGGTTTTTTGTCTTCTTTTCCCTCTGCTTGTCCTTCTTTATTTTGAGATTTAAGAGGTGTGTGTGTGTGTGTGTGTGTGTGTGTGTGTGTGTGCACGCACGCGCGCGTTCTGGGTAACAACCCTTTGACAGATATGTCCCATTTTAAAGACTTTAACTATACTTTCTCATCCATTTTATGGCTGTATATGTATTTATTTCTTTATTGTTTTATTTGTTTGTTGGCAGTGAGCATGCCACAGCAGGTATGTGAAAGTCAGAGGTCAGTTTGCAAAAATCAGTTCTCTTTTTCTACCACGTGTGTTCTCTGTATCTAACTTGAGTTGTCAGGCTGAGTGGCAAGTGCATGTATGGACTGAGACATCTCCCTGGCTCTATGTCTTTTCCAAATATTTTTTTCCAGACTTGTAGCTTGTCTTGTCATTGTCTTGACATGCTATCTTGTAGAGGTGAAGTTTATAGTTTTAATTATATCCAGTTTATCAATTATTTCCTTGTGGATTATGCCTTTGGTGCTATATCTGAAAAATCATCACCATATCCACTGTCAGTAATGTTTTCCATATTTTAGGATGTCTCATGTTTTTGCATTTTATATTTAGACTTAGGATTCATTTTGAGTTAATTCTTATAAAATGCTTAATATCTGTATCTGTTTTGCACATGGAGGCCTAGTTGTTGAAAAGACTCTTTCTTTTGCTGAATTGTTTCTTTCTACATGAGAAAGATCAGTTGACACTGTGCTCTCTGTTGTGTTCCATGGATCTGTTTATCTGTTCTTGTATGCATACTGTCTTGATTACTGTAACATTATACTGTATTAAACAAGGGTGATGTTATCCCTCCAACTCTGTCCTTTCACCAGTATGCTGTCCTTATTAGTACAGCATGCCTTAAACATGGGAGCCCCAGTCCTCCAGACATGGGAGCCCCAGTCCTCCAGACATGGGAGCCCCAGTCCTCCAGACATGGGAGCCCCAGTCCTCCAGACATGGGAGTCTCTGTCCTCCAGACATAGTGAGCCCCAGTCCTCCAGACATGGGAGTCCCAGTCCTCCAGACATGGGACCCTCAGTCCTCCAGACATAGGGACCCTCAGTCCTCCAGACATAGGGAGCCCCAGTCCTCCAGACAT
>JADRCD010205674.1:55769-78736 GCA_019843815.1 Montemys delectorum | reverse complement strand
TCTCTCTCTCTCTCTCTCTCTCTCTCTCTCTCTCTCTCTCTCTCTCTCTCTCTCTCTCTCTGTGTGCATGCGTGTGTGTGTGTGTGTGTGTGTGTGTGTGTGTGTGCGCGTGTGTGTGTGTGTGTGTGTATTTCTTGTCTCTGTCATGGCAACTCTCATCTGTGTTTTCCTACTTTATCAGTCCTGCCACAAGCCACTCTACAGGTTCCACTTTGTTCACATCTGCCAGGGGAAATCACATTCCTTTTGGATGAAAGTTCTACTGATTTCTTACTTTCCCTGTTATATGAGTCTCTCTCTCTGTATCTCCTAGTGAAAATCCTCGGGGTTTTGTAGTGCAGTTTTCTGAAGAAATGCTTCCAGGGAAGAGAACATCATCTGGTTTGGATTATGATCAACTCAGAGTAGAAGTGACATATTTATGACTAATATATCCTCCTGCCTAAAACAGTCAACTATAACTCTTTTGTGGGCTCATATACTGCTAGATGTGAACTGTCACGCTGCATTATAATCCCTCCGTTGCTCCTAGGCTAGGCTGGGTGAAATGAGTTGTCTGAAAGTGGCTGGAAAGAGAAAAGTACCATAAGGACAAACTGAAGCAAAATTTCAGGCAAGTCAGCAGAGCTGCGGAGTGGTGGGAAACTCGCCAACTAAGCAGGCAGGAACAGACAGCACGAGCTGCTGAAGCAAATTCATCAGGCAGATATGCCACGAAGAGGCAGAGGCTTAAAGGGTGCCAGTTCCCACAAATAGCTATTATTTATCACAAGCAAAAATATCACCATCCCATGCACATCTCTGCCACAAGCAAAAACATCACCATCCCATGCACATTTCAGCCACAAGCAAAAACATCACCATCCCATGCACATCTCCAGAAAGGGTGTTGCGCGGTTTGTGTGTGTGTGTGTGTGTGTGTGTGTGTGTGTGTGTGTGTGGAAATTGCAGTCAAATTTGTGCATAAAGATGGAGCTCACATAAAATCAAATGATATAAAAGACTCACCAACAAAGAAACAAACACACATACACATCTAGATACACGTTATTAATTTATATGCAGAAAATCCAGATTAAAAGGACATTATGAGAAGGGTTGTTTTAACATTTGAACTGGAAGTAAACATCTGTTGTTGTTCTTCATAGACAAAGTCTTACTTTAGTTTCTCTTTTCTTCATCTTCATATTCAACATACACTTTAGACATTTAGTTGCAGGATATATGTGAGTTCTGTTATTCCTGCAACAATTTACCACAATATCAACTGCTTTAGACACATTGAAAATATTACATCTAAGAGTCAGGGATCTGTGTTCTCTCTTTTGAAGAGCTGAAGGAAGATTCTCTCTCTACTTGCCTTCCAGTTTCTGGAGGCTGGCCACATTCCTTGGAGTGTGGTTTTCCATCTTCAAAGGTCACAATAACCATGTTCTGTTTCTTAGGCTGTGATCTGATGGAGATATTTTGCTTTCCTCTTACACACTGAAGGACGTTGTGTTAATTCCCTGTGACTGCACATGAGGCCCAGGAGATGCTCCCCATTTTCAGGTCAGATGGATATCAACATTTAGCCCTTGGGGTTCAGTTTTATTTCCCTTGCTATTTACTTCGATAATTTCAGAAGTTCCAAAATGGAAGACATGGATATCTTGGCATATTAATGTTTTCTCTTGCACAGGCATACCTCTGACACATCAAGACAGATTTCTATGGCAAAGGCAGACTATGTTCCCTCCTTCACGGTGCCCAAAGTTCTCAGCCTATTAGAGTAACAAGTCATAGCCAGACTTGCTTTCAGTTCTCACTATCTGTGTCATCTAAATCAGCAATACTGTGGTTCTGAATAGGATGTTCTCTGAGGCACAACTTTACTCCATCTCTGAATATATAATATTCAAGAGACATGTTACTTGACTCAGTAGCAGAACGATGATGTGGCAGATATAGTGTAACATTCCTTCCCAACAGAAGTAAAAAATAGAGAGTGAAAAAAAATTCACCAGTTTAAATACATTTTGAAATCCAGCTGAAGACTTCCATTTGGTTTTATTAAGTGTCTGGGAATTACCTGAAATTCAACTATTTCTACACTGAAGACTGTATTGTAACTATAGAATCTGCATGCTTCAGTCTATCACACCAAGCACATTTGAGTTTCAGTCTTGTTTGAGAATACTGAGTTGGGCATCCTCTTTTATTTTACTATCTTTCTATCGCCTGTAGCTCACAAAGTGAATGTTTCTGCTGATATACATTCTCAATAATTGTGTCTCTTGTGTACATCATAGACTTCATTCAACATTTTTCACGTGTCCTTGACAGATCTTTCTGAGATATTATGATCCTTTTTTTTTTTTTTTTTTTTTTGGCTTCTGACTGAAGTGATTTATCAAAATTATATCCAGAGTGTCTCTCGTCTCTCTCTCTCTCTCTCTCATCATTAATACTTTGATCCTACTTTGTGATGATTTCAGGAAGTTTTTGCCAACTTCCCTTTGCTCTTTTTGAAATGTTGTGTGTGTGTGTGTGTGTGTGTGTGTGTGTGTGCGCGCGCGTGCGCACTCGAGCACAGGGGAACAAGTGCCTGTGAGTGTGTATTGCTGCATTGGCAGATGGATACATATGTACGTAGAGGCCATATAACAATTTGGTGTTGTTTGTAAGGCAATGTCTATGCTGCCTTTTGAAACACACTCCCTCCCCTTAGTTATTAGCTTGGAGCTCACCAAGGCTAAATTGGCAATCCCAGATGCTCCCCCTGCCTCTGTCACTATAGCACTAGAATTACAAGTACATTCCGCATACCTAACTTTTAAAATGTGAGTTCTGGGTATCAGATCCAGGCCTTTATTTACGAATATACCGGTAGCAAGCTCTTACTGAGTGGGCTATGTCCCCAACCCATTTGTTAGCTCTGGGTTCCCATTTCCTTTAAGGTAAGCTTTCCTAATTGCATCCAAAAATCCCTAAATTTTAACTGACAGTAAATTTCTTAAAACTATAAGTAAATGTTAAAAGTTCCACCTTATACGTAAGACTGGAAAACGACTGGATTCAGTCTCTGATTAAATACAACAGTGATTCCTTTCCTCTCATTTCCAAATTCATGCTCCTGATTTCCTGGGAGTCTTAATTACCACAGAGTTTGATTTTCATATTTTTACCAATAATTTACTTAAGTATGCATATATTCCAAAAGGCATGAATGCTTTTCTCCCATGAGCCTTACATCCTCGGAAACCACAGTTGACGGTCAGTTACACCACATGTAACCTAATAGTACACTTAAACACCACAGACTTTTACATCTTCGGAAATCACAGTTGACGGTCAGTCACACCATGTGTAACCTAATAGTACACTTAACCACCACATACTTTTTCTTTTTCTGTATTTACATTTCAAATGATATCCCCAGCTCCATAGAAGCCCAGCCTGGGACAAAAAAAAAAAAAAAAAAAAAAAAAAAAGGCACTGACTGCTCTTCTTGAGGTCCTGAGTTCAATTTCCAGCAACTACTTGGTGGTGGTGGCTCACAACTATCTGTAACAGGATCTACTGCCTTCTTCTGGTGTGTCTGAAGATAGCAACTGTGTACTCATGTACATAAAATAAATAAATATTTTAAAAATTCAAAGAGAAAACTTTTTCTGTAGTATATGTCTCAAGATGCTTCCAGATTAGCACTGTTAATTCCTATTCTATTTTGAAGAGATTTTTTATAGTAACATTTCATTTCCAAGAAGTAAAATCGCTATTTGTCTCATACCACTGTTGGAATAAATTACCACAAACTTAGTGGGTTTAAGCAACTCAAGCATATTATTTTGCATTTTTGGATATCAGAAGTCTGAAATAAGATGTCAGTCATGCTTTTGGGGGGATGTAGTGAGTAATCTATTTGTTCTCATTTTCTGTTTCTAGAAACTGCCCATTACCTTGCTTCTTTTTCATCCCCCTTTACAGCTCACTGGGTCTTCATTACATCATCGCATCTGACTCAGAGACTTCTTGCCCTTTATGGCAAAGGAAATAAATAAGCTTTGCTTTACCAACACATATAATCTAGGCTAATCAACCAGTATTAAATTTGACTGATACATATCTTCAATGAGGCATATTCCCTATGATTCCAACCAACTCCCCTTTGACATGCAATGACATATTAATGGACTCCTGGGATTCCTGGAAAACATATTTAGGGAGGAAGGAGGAGCACATAGTCTGATTATTTCTCTACTACTACTGAAACAAAACAAAACAAAAACAAAAGACAAAAAACATGTATGATCAGAGATAATGAATCAATTGTAAGTTTGCCATAGAAGTGTCATTCGGTATTTTTACTGTTGTAATCATCAGGATGGACCAGAAATATCCACTGAATAAGTAAGTGGCTAAGAGAGTGGGATGGAAATCAACTTAAGGTGTGCATTCACTTAAAGTACAGAACCACAAGTTTTACTTTTATAGCTATAATGACATCAAGCACTAAAATAGAGAGCTGTTTTCTTGTAATTCTTTAAGTCATTTCATACACAACTAATTTAAAAATAAGCCTCAATCTGTCTGTAAAATGCTACAGAAGATAATTATTTAAGTATGAAGATTTAAAAATATTTCCTTAGGCAAAGTGTATACGAAATTCATAAATTGAAAAGTATGTTTAGTAAAAATACAATGATAAACGTAATGTTTATTAATGTACTATGGCGAAGATTACATTAGTAACTTCTTCCAACTATATATACAAAGCCCTGGACATAAGATGTGTCAAAATGGAGTACAAATGCCTTGGTTTTATATTTTACTTTGGTCAAATTTCTTGAGTTTTTAAATTGATGCTACATTTCTTAACAATTAAAATGGGGCCAAATGTTAGGTACTTAATGATGGTTGAGATGCAGAGGTGATCTCACAACCTGTTGAGCCATGGTTTCCACTTAGCTTATCAGACCTCCTTTCTATATATTAATACCAGTCTCACTTCTGCTGTTAAGCCTCCTATAGGAGATTGGACAATATCCCTCTCTTTGAGCTGAACTATTTACAGTAGCCTTAGATAAAGGTGCATTTTACAATGACTAGATGCAACTGCTATCACAGGAAAACTTCAAAGGGACATGGATGATAAAGAGGATAAAATTGAGTTACACCTGAATGAAGAATCTTTGCTTTCCTCTTGTTAAACAAGTGAGGAACAAGTTTAAACAGAGGGCTATATACACACAGAATCATGTCAATAGAAAGAGATAGAAGAGATGAACAGTCTACTATCTACTTCATGATAAGTTGGGCAGAGAAGGCATACATTTCAAGAGATAAACAAGAGAGGGGAGAAAGCATTGTTAACCGAAAGACATTTCTGACAACGAGAGAAAAGTGAATTCTTCAAGTAATAGACTATAGTGACCTGGGAGATGGTACTGTAGTTTTCTATTATTAACTTCCTTAATACAAGTACACCAAAAGAAATTCCAGGATATGTGATAAAATCACAGTCATAATCACTACCCTTTGCAGAAGGTGCATCAGCACACAATTACATAAACTGATAAGCAAGAAAGAGCTGGAAGTCATGAGTTTACAAGCCAGGCAGCAAGTTCTCCCAAGCTTTGTCTATATCAAGTGTTTCCCTTTTTCTGTATGAAGGTATGAGTGAAAGTTCAGAACACTAAAGTCTTTTTTTCTAATCCAAAGACGATCCCTAACTATGGTGGGACCTTTGTGTCCCAATTGCAGGACATACTATGTTTCAAACATTCACTTCAGCCTTGAACCACCCAATAACTGCAAACAACACAGCCACACCTGCACACTGTCTATCCTAGAGACAAGATGATAACTGCATTGTACAGGAAACTGCTCAGCAATCTTCCCGTTCCTTTTATGTTGCTTTCAGTGTTCTTTGCACAGATGGGAGCTAATCCTGGAAAGTCTCTCCCACTCTCAAGTTCTCTCCTGAACACCCACCTAGACCAAGCAGCAGTTACATCTCGCTGACTTTCCCATCTCTCAGCCTGACTCCTCTACAAGCTATTGGTGAGATGAACCTGTTAGTGGTCTGGCTGAGGGAGAAGCAGGAACAGAAGAATTGAGTCTCTCACATGAATATCAATGTTACCTGCTCCACACTTAAAATTTTTGTTACTGTGCTTCAAGTTTTGCATCTTGATTCTTGAAAAAAAAATATGCCTAGTATGAAATATGACAGTACTCCTCAAAGTTTGTAGTTCATAGGAGTTCCTAATATGAAGAGAGACTAGTTTGAGTCAATATTGTAAACATGGTAGTTTAAAAGTTAACACTAACTAACCTAAAAATAATAATGTTTTTGTTTGTTTGTGTGCTTGTTTTGTAAGCCTTGGACTTGTAAAGCTTCGATCATTTGAGTAGAAGTCAATCGAATCTATAGGGAAAATTATTTTTGTTTCACATCAGGATAGATACCAGAACTGTAAGGATCCACCTCTAAATGATCACCTGTGGCTGCTGAGAGAAAAGTCAGTCTTTTCTAGGGATGAGCCCTTTGATAAGTTACTCAATCCTAGTGTTCAGCCCTAAGCACATCTACTCTGCAAGCTGTACTGATATCTACATATGTATATTAATATATTATGTGCTTCTGTGTATATATGTGTGTGTCAAAAAATAGTAATTAAAGAAGAGGTTTTGACCTTGAAATGGAGTTGGGAAGGAGTTTTGGAGTAGCTGGGGGTGGGGGGAGAGATGTAAAGACAATGTAAATATACACATTTGCAAAGTTCTAAAACCCTAATCTAAATTTTTGGTTAAGTGTACACACATTCACTCTTGTCATAAACAGGAGGATAAAGTTTCACAAAATAATCAAGGAAACATTAAAAGCAATCCTAATTTCTATTTAATAGTACACTTCATCTACTGTGCATAGGGGTATTTTTGAAACACTTGGCTTAGACCTCTGCTCACCGTGTACTCTTTGAAGTCAATCAGCATGCAGTTTGGGAGAGGCTAGGACTCAGCCTACTGTCCCTAAAAGACTTTGAGCTTCTTAGATGAAAGGTGCTATTTAAGTACAAAGTATCATAATCATCCCAGAGTATTTAAAAACTCCACTCACTTCAATAGGAAAGACTAACTCAACCTTACTTCTCTGCTACTGTGAGTCTTTTAGCTAAGCCTTTTTTTTTAGTAGAGTGCATGTAACTTCTCATTAGAATAGTATAGAAAAATGTCATCAAAAGTGGAAAATTCTGTATGTTTTATCTTCTTTGTCTGGAAATAGCAGGCAAAAACCACCTGTGTTCAGTGGAAAGAAAAGTAAAAGACTAGCAAAATATATGTGTAACTGAAGGAAGAAAAGGTTGCCTTCCCCAGAAATACAATCTCCAGGGTGCATTCAAGAGTATCTGGGTAATGCCACTGATTGAAGATATCTAATGGTATAGTTATGCTAATGCCACTGAGCAAGGAGGTCTCCAATGGTATAGCTGTGTTTTTTCTGATTAAGTTAGATTTTTCTAGTGGTAAAGGAAACCGTGCCAAAAAAGCAGCTGACTGAGGAGAAGTGTTATCCCCTGCTCAAAAGGTTTTCTTAGGTTGAGTTTATAAGATGTGGAATTGAGAAACAGCATTCTTCATTTAAAACTATTTAACTAGAGTAGTTTCTATTTGTATTTTTATTTTAAATAGTTTGTCTATACAAATAATACCAAAATTGTGGAATCTATTTCAGAAGGATTTTAACTTTTACTGATAACTCTAAGTTAGATTATAGTATAGTTCTATCTGGGCTCCAAAAACACCCCTTTTCTATTTGGAGTACCCATTCTTATGAATTTGATGTATTTATTATAATTTTATTCAAGGCCTTATAAATATTGCTAGTTGTTTAAGTTTCTGTATTGTTTGGTTTAAGTATTTTTAATGAGACATCCTGTTAAATGAGCAAATACAATTTTCCAACACTGTACATGTTAATATGTTTAGTATGATTTCTTGTTGAGTTGGCTGTTTGTTAGTATATTGTACAAAGTGTAGTCCTTAACATTCTTCATGTCTTAGCATTTAGCACTGGTGTTCGATTTTGGTTTGGTTTGGTTGAGATAGCATTTCTGTGTAGCCCCGACTGGCTTTGAAGTCACAGATACCTACATGCCTCTGACTCCTCAGTGTTGAAATTAGATGTGTGAGAAACCACACTCAGCCACAAAAACATAGATATGTTCTTGAAACCGGGAAAATATATGGCTGCTATCTACATACTACACAGCATGCAGGGGAAATTTCCCTGTGTTCCTTCTCCTCTGTTACATACTCAGAGGTTCTGTGCACATTGGCTCTTCTTTACGTTTCATGCAAATCCTAGGACTTGAACTCCTTGACTGCTACCTCATCTCTACTGTAATTCTTAGATATGCTAGACTACTGTCCTGGGTGATTAATCCCTGTACTCAAGACCTTAATGATGACACAGGAATTCAAAATAACCATCAGTGAACTAAACAGTAAAGAAATATTAACATGTGCAGGAAAAACAAAACACCTTCCTCAACACCATTTCCCTGGTGTTTCTATTGGCTATCTTCCTACCCTCCCTATCCATGTGTGACTTCTGGTGGACTGAATTTTAGACAGCAGTAAGAATTCAAAAGCTCAGACACTAGTGCCAGCAGGAGCTAGAGATGAAAAGGCTATTTATTTTATTTTGAAGTGAGTAGAAAAGAAAGTCAGACAGTCAGATCTTAGGAAATAGAAACAATTTTTGGAGCTGAATGAAGACACAATTTAGCATGCTAGCAAGGAAAGACTGAAGCAGGAAGATAGAAAGACTAGAGGGGATACAAGGACGATGATAAGAAATAGGAGTTTGAGTTCTAAAGCAGCTCTGGAAAATTTGATCCACACTATAGTGATAAAATATCAAGTACTGGTCTACAGATATACAGAGAAACCCTGTCTCGAAAAAACTAATAAATAAATAAATAAATAAATAAATAAATAAATAAAGTATATTAGCTCAGTTATGTTAAATGCACCTATTATGGAACCTGGTATCCAAACTTAGAACGCTCCCAGAATCGCCTTGGGTTCAGTCACCAGCTCATAAGCTGGATATGCAGGCAAGTCTGCATATAGAGAAGAGTACACTATTAGGTCCTGAAATCCTGAGTGGAAATGTATCCAGATGAAGATGTATTCCGATTTCAGATTGTCATATATAACAGAAGTTGCCTGACCCTTCTGCAGTTATTTCTTCCTGTATATATTTTATGACTATCATCAGAAATAACTACACTTCTCCCATGGTGACTTTGGCACAAATAAACAATTTAACAAGAGCAATGTGAAATAGGACTACTTTTTTCTTCATAACTTAACACCTACAACTACCACCAAAAGCATAGACAGAACGCATCCTTCAAAACTATCTAGGATACTTGTTTTCCTAATAACATAAAAATATTCTTATTTTTTAAGAACACATGATCTGATTCAGTTTTTAAAACTAACTATGGGACCATTGAAATCTTATAAACATTCAAGCAGTTTTTATCCAGAACTATATACTGGTTGATGTATACTTAAACAATTCTAAGGTTGTCAATACTACCTTTAGTTTTTACAAAATTATGTAGTGAAAGATAAAATATTGTGGGTTGTGTCTAAGGGCAATGGCATGGAAAGCAAAAATAAAGCCAGACCTGTAGGTCTCGCCTGGCCTTAAAGTTGGCATGCTTCCCCATGCCCTCCAAATGACCCAGACTCCAGCCCTAGACTTGGTGAGTTGGCCCTTCCTCTCCACTCTGGTTCTACTGTGATGAGAAGATGATAGTTACAATCCTGAAATCAACCAGACGAACTCTTCCATCCCCAGTTTTGCCAGCTTACCATGCAAATCAAACAACCAGGTAAAATTTAAACAAAATGACAAGGAAAGCAGAACTCTAGGTTGAAATGCTGTCTCTACCTTCAAACAGCTCTGCCCTCTGTCTATTCCTCGTTGCTTCCTTCACCCCTCATTTTTATGAGGAATGAGCTGCAGGTTGCTTTGTCACACTTACTAGACCTTCCATAATATATCTTCTGAAATCATAAAAACATTGCGGGTCCCCTTCTTATGGTCCTACTGACTGTTCAAAGACAATAGTTCTCCTGGGTTTATCCAGTAAAGACAGAAACCGGAGGGAATTAAGTAATTCTAGTTTCCTGATATTTTTCTCATGAGGTTTCTTCTGACTGAGTTGTTCCTGGTGATGAAACATTGTACCAAACATGAAGACTGTAGCTCCAACTAATCCAGAGAAATAACTGATACTTAGGTTCCACTATGACTGGAACCTAAGTATTGGAAATGTGGGATAATAGAGAGGCGCCATGATTTATGTTATGCCACAAGAAGCTGGCAGGGTGGACAACATTGCTTTGTTGGTAAAGGTTCTGGCTGATGTGGCATTTTTTAAGAAGAGGATACTTTCAAGCATCAGACATTATGTTCACAATCAACAAACTTATATTGCAAATATACTCATAAAACGCTTGTGTAAGCATTTCTATTATAGGTTATATTCAAAATACCCACAAATCATACATTCAAAAATCCAACAATATGCTAGCCAAGTAGCATTGATATTCACGTATTTTTGAAATGAGTTTTATTGTGTGAAATAGTCATGTTTCCTATGTCCAGTCTAAATTTTATAAAAAGTGATTAAGAACCAAAATAACAAAGTGTTTTCATAAAATATTATAATGCATAAATTTAATCCACATGATACATTTAATATATGAATTATTAACAAGTACTCTGACATAAAGTATTTGTCTTAGTCAGGGTTTTTTGTAGTGGCTATTCCTGGTTGTCAACTTGACTATATCTGAAATGAACTACAATCCAGAATTAGAAGGCTCACCTGTGGCCCTAATCTGGAGGCTGAGAGATACAAGTTTCTGACCTGAATGTTGGCATGGAGACCTTGAGGAATAGTGGCTATGAATCCCAGAGGATTAACATAAAAAGCTCTATGAGTTCAAGATCATCTGGGATTAAAGGTGTGGTGGCATAGTGGCTATGAATCCTAGAAGATTAAGACTGGAAGATCTACAAGTTCAAGCAAGGTCATTTGGGGTTAAAGGTGTGGTGGCACACACCTTTAACCTGGGCCATACTTTTTGCTGGAGACCCATATAAGGACATTGGAAGAAGGAAGGCTCTCTCTGCTTCACCTGCTTGCCTTGTGGGACTGAGCAACTGCTAGATCCTTGGACTTCCATTCACAGCTGCTGCTGACCGTTGTTGGGAGTTGATTGTTGGGAGTTGGACTACAAACTGTAAGTCATCAATAAATTCCTTTACTACATAGAAACTACCATAAGTTCTGTGACTCTAGAGAACCTTGACTAAGACAGTATCCAATCCAAAATCCTTTGACAATTATTTTCAAAATTGTGAATTCTTTGTTCAACAAAACCCTATTTAAATGCAAATTGTTTTCTTTTGTAGTGGGGAAAGAGGCCAAAGCCTCACAACACTTAAAGCACTTAGTACTCTCCTTCCAGCACATGAAATAGTAACTTCAAAGATTTTGCTTATATTCCATGTTTCTTCTTGTCTATATAACTAGGATAAAATAACACACACAAAATGAGAAGTCTGTCACCATGTGTAAGTTTTGTGTTGTGTGTAATTTGAGTGATTTTTCTTCAGTTTGAAAAAAGTGGCTTCACTTCATCAAATATCAATTAATGAGTATGGAATGATTTGGGAATTTAGAAATATAATAATATATTTTCATAGTAATGAAAGACAACTTTTAAGAAAGTGAGCCTGTCACCATCACAGATTCCTTTGAATATCTGATGAAAATCAACATAATCTGTAATTTTGTGAGTACTCCTACTTCCAGCTAGACCTTAGAGTAAGTGGCTGGCTCCCATAGGCTCCTGTTTTCTTTTCCTCAAATCTCTGTAAGATTTCCATTTCTAAAAAGAAATTAGGCTACTGTGTATCAGGATGCCTTTGCCTTATAAATAATAATTTTGAGAACAGATAAATTTCTATTTTCAAGTACTTAAATTTTATCTTAATGAACACCCTGTTTAATACTACGATTGTCTTTTAAAGTTTAGTGAGATCCTACCTAGAATTAATTTCCATATGACAGAATGTCTCTCAAATTACACATTTCAGTATAATGGAAATTAATTTGATGAGTTGTGTTCCAGTTGACCACAGAGACTTCTGATTCTTTCTTTCCCTACTAAATCATAGCTAAGGTTTTGTGATTTTTTTTCAAGATTTGTAAAGCATAAGGAAAGGGGTTTTTACAGATTGTATTTTAAACGTAATTGGAAAATGCACTGAAAATTTTAACATTTATAAAAGATCTTTTTTACTATGAAAATACAAAAGAAAAGGGAGAGAAAAGCAAGAAAAATTTTGAAAAAGCAGCTTTTACTTACCAGGTGTGAAATTATATCGAGCTGAAAATCCCATAGACTCCAGCTCGCCATCAGCAAAAAATTTAATCCACAGAAATCTTCCACTAGATTTTATTACAGGTGGATTCTGTTGTCCACAGAACCTTCCAATTATTGGAGAAAAGCCAAAGGGTCCATCTCGAACTTCAATATGATCAAATTTGCACTCCCAAGATGGTTCAATTGAGTATTTTTCATCAAAGTAAAGTTCAATGCACTGCCTTGGGGCAGCTGTAAGATAACAAAAGAAAGATGACATATAGAAAACAGCTTCTTAAGTCTTGAGGTCGATTTACTGATTGTATATCAGATCCTATTTGTACAGTGTTCACTAGAACTTGGTAGAAGAGTTACATGGAAATGCACAGAAAGGAGATGTTTAATGTTATAGGGATACGTTCAGTAAAGAGCACCTAAGGATTGGCCTTAAAACTGATGACACTGTAATGTGAAATGACTAACAGGGAGCACCCCAAGTCAGCAGTGCTGTTAGCTCATGTAAGGAGAAGGAGGGGTGTAGTTCTCCCTCTTCTTAGAATCTTCAGTGCTCAGATAAAAGATCAGAAACCACTTGGGAATTATCCCCCAGGCAGCTATGTGACTACTCAAGTAGTTGCAACCAGATGCATATGTAAGGTACTAAGGGTAATGACTCCAGAAGGCAAATATAATCTCATCATTCCAAGGCACTTGACAGATAAAGGCCTTGAGGACACTCCACCTCCAGGATCTCAGTCTCCCAGAATCAGCAAATCAAGGCACTTGGCACAGGTCTTCTATTCCAAGGCAAGGTCCTCTTCAGTTGGCGTACATTTGTTCACTCTGTTCCGTGTCTAGACACATATAATTTAACTTCTGCTTACCAAGGGTTTTATTTGTTTGATTTCTATCGTTTGCTTTTGTTTTGTTTTGTTTTTCAGTGCAGGTGATTGAAGCCAAGGCCTGGAGTATAATAAAGAATATTCTACCACTAAATTACATCTTCAGGCTTCTAACACAATCTTGTTTAGTAGAAATCCCTCTCAGTCTATTCTTTAAAGACAAGAACCCCATTTTTTTTTCTTCTCATGGTACTTAAGCACAATATATGTCATTGAGAATGTTTTTAATGATTATTTTGAGTAAGTTAAAATTAGTTTAATCCTTATAAATATTTTTATAGCTCTCTGAAGAAGCATCCTCTGGCCTAGCAACCTTATAAATCACCACACTAATACATATTTTAATATTCCCTCCTTCTTTTCCCTTTCATGACCAAAGCAGTAATAATCACAATTCCCATTATACTCAGCCAAGACACTCCACAGTGGACATAGCATTGGTAGGAATATCAGCACACATAGATCTAGTCCAGTGCTGCTTCCTTGATGCCTTTGAGAAGAATTCTTGTTACCTGGCCTCCTGCATGGACTAACCCCTTCCAAAAAATATGGGCATGGCAAATCCTCCTGCCTGTGTGGTTAGCAACCATCTGGAGTGCCTGTTATCCATGCTCCTCTGTTTCCTAAATGTATATTGATCACCACAAATAGTGACCTAAAAATTAAAGTTGTACAGGCTTTGATGCCAATGACTTATATAGAATTGAGGTATGTAATAACTTAGAAATGGAAGACTTTTGTAATAAAATATAAACTTACTGATCTTCAGCTCTAAAATTTAAAATCAACCCCTAGGAGGTCTGCTTGTATTATTCTCTAAAACAGCTTTAATCTATAAGATATTTCTAATTCATTATCCACTGAAAAAAAGACATTTATAATCCAAGCCACATTTTTTTCTGACATTAGATCTATGATAAAGGTCAAAAGAATGAGGAGGTATGATAAAGTTGAAAGAATTTCTAATAAATGCCTAAAACTTTCAAATTGAAAAAAATATTCTTTTAAGCTATTTGACAAATTATGTTTTTATTGAACATATTACTCTACAAATGTAAAGATTTTTGTTTAACAAATGGGATGTTTATAAACAGCATAAAGTGTATTACTTGAGAACACTGTAACCTACAGTATGAGTCTTGCTCTTTCATAAGTCAGAGGAAGATTTCAAGAGAATAAACTACTTCAGCATACCAGGAATTTTTTTTTTTATATGAATAACACAAGGCTAAGGAAGAGAAAGCTGAGAGTACTGTCTTGAGCTAATTTACTCAGCACTCACTATGTCATCTATCAACATATGCTGGATCTTCTACCTGTATCCTCAGCCAAGGAATTGCCATCATTTGCACAGGATATATTTATTTCCATTTTCCTCATGGCTTATACTCTACCCGGCATGGATAAACATTCCACTCAGGTCTTGCCTAGCATCACACCCTCATGCAGCTTCTGGAGAATCCTGCTACTCATGGATAATTAACTTTTCTTTCAGCCGGCATGCTGAAATTAACCACACATAAGCTCATTTAAGAAAATTCCATGAGCTAAATTTTAGAAAATACCAAATATCTTTTGAAAAAGTAAACATGCTATACAGAGTTGTTTTCACGGCTGTACAAATGAGTGGTTACAGTATCAGTGAACTGAATCTGTCAGGTTCCAGCTCTATAAACTCACTGTTTCTTCTTCGTCAACTTAGTAGAGTCACAGCCTGCTTCACTGTATTGCCCCTACCAGATGTGCAACTGAAGTTCCTTTAGATTTCCACCATCTCTCTGAGGCTCCTGGGATACTGTGTCCGTGTATACTCACTTGCTATACATGCAGTGGACCTTCCTAATCTGAAGGAGTGTTAATACCATTTGAAATCCACTAAAGGATCTTCCTTTCCATGATTGAGTGTTGTACATGACTTTTTAAATGCACTTTCTCTTATTTCAGCAACCTAGATATTTATTTATCCTTCTTAGTTTTCTTTCTTGGTGCTATTATAAAATATCCTGGCAAAAGCAACTGGAATTGGAAAATGTTTATTAAACTCATAATTCCAAGTTAGAGCCCTCATTATGAGAGAACATCCAGGTAGAAGGAACCTGAAACAACTAGTTATGTTGTATCCAGAGGATCAGAGAGCTATAATAGAATGCACTGGCTCTTTCCTTTTACAATGAAGAGCCAGGCTAATAAACAATGACAATCACTTTCAAGATGAAAGTTTACACAATTATGCAAATCCCTCATGCCCACAAACTAAGGTCCTCCTAGACGATCCTTCATTGACACCACCTTCTCAGGCATTCCACATTGTGTCAACAATTAAAAAAAAATTTAAAAAAAAGCACTGTCTTTATTTCTAATTTTCCATTTACCTATTTTTCTACTAATCAAACAGTTCCTTCTAAAGATAAGAATGTACAATTTTACTCTTAAAATAAAGTTCCTGCTTGCTGTGCCACCTGAATCCCCCATCTCCAAGTAGTGTTCCCTCTCAGTCTTCTACTAACTGGGAGACAGCTCCCTCGCTCACTATGTTAACCATTGTGCTCATGATAAAGTCACAAGCAGACTCTTAATTGCTTCATACGATAAACACATATGCGTGTTTGCCTAGCTTTTTCTTGTTGTAACAACTGTCACTTGGAAACTGACTGATTCTTGAATCTCACCCACACCTACTCTATGATCTCCCTACATGATTCCTCTCCTCGTTGGAGGCTCCTTCTGGGAGCCTTTGGTTCTCCCTATTCTGCCCATTCCCAACATGTTTTGTTCCAGAAACATATCCCCCAACCTCTCTTTATTCATAGAATGCCAGTACATTGGTGGCGTTAAGATCCAGTAGGATAATCTCCCAATCATATGGTGCCTGAGCCTCCGTCTCCAAAGAAGAAGGCAATCTAGGGAAAGCTCCAGGCATCTGTATTTTAATATATTGAAATATTAGGGTTCTAAATACTTCCTTCCGATATTTTTACCCATATGAAACCATCACAGACAGTCTCTGTATTTATATCCTATAAATATGAAGAATCAGCATAGAACTAAGAATCCACAAATTTGTTCACTCCAAAATACACTCATGTAAATGGCAAAATTGAGCACTTTATCGGCTTTTAAACCGTGTTCTCTCCTCTCCCACTCAATCATTTGCATTTTAAGTTTCTAAATTCCTGTCATTTCCTCCCTTTGCTCTGTCACCCCTGCCAATATCTGTAGTTCAGGTTTATTCTCTCTTATTTGGCCTTTCGCAGTAGCCCTTTGGTTGGTGTTCCTTTCTTCCAGTTGCTTTTCCACGGAAGTCACGTCTCACTCACTTGCTTTCTGAATTCTTACAGTGGTACTCCATTGTCTGCAATTACTGTATGAATGTCCAAAGACTTGGACGTTAGAACACATCTCCCTCTTGCCTGTTCCTTTCTTTACCTTTGGAGGAGTCCTAGGTATTCCCACCTTACCACCTCTCTGCAATTTAGAACATAGTATTCTTAAGGAAAGAAGACTACCACCTGGTACCCACAAACAATGAAGAATAACACCATAGTTCTCTCTTTGTCTTCTTGATCCAGATATCCTATGTAAACCTTGAAGCTCCCCAATTGCTCAGACTTCCCAGCACCATAAATCTAGCATCTTATAAGCTGTGTGCAATGCTTGTAGCAAATCCATGAAAGAGATGTTACAGCATCATTTGAACAAGTAAAGTGTTCGTGGATGGGCTCATAATAGCAGATGTTCTGCACCTTTCCTCATTATATTTTGTCCTTGATATAAATATAAAAATAAATGAGACTGTATAAGTACATTACATTCAAGGCTGGCAGTACTTGTTAAGGCACCGAAGTAATACACGAGAAAACACAGCTAACAGGCAACTTTTCACTTCTGAGTTAATTAATCTTTTAAATAAGATAACTCGCTCTGATTCTCCTCCTTAATAGTCTAGCATTTTTAAATTTTGCTCTTTCAAATACAAGTGTTTTGATTAATATGTCTTTGTCTCCATTTCATAATTCACAACATTAGGTTATCTTCCTATGAGGAAATGTTTTGGAATATAATAAGTTTTTCAAAAGTTCATGTTATTTTAATTTATATAGTTAATAAATATGTAATATTAACTTGATAAAAAAATAACAGCTGACTTCAACCAATGTTTTCACTTTCTAGCAATTCAAACTTCCAGTTATTTGTTTTAATTTGTTTGTTTTGTCCTACAAATATCAAAGTTTATATAGTTTTGGGTTTCTTTGATTTAAAAACAATCCCTACTTTGGACAATACAAGAAGAGGAAGGCTCCTAGCTTATGTATGAAAATGAGAATAAAAAAAAACATTTTTAAATAGAGCATCTTAAAATCAGAGAACCAGAAACCAGAGATATTTTGAAAGATCTAGTATGTGTTTGTGACCCTGGCTTCGGAGAAGACACTAAGCAGTCACAATTTTCTCATTACCATCACTCGTTCTGCAGCTGTACTCACTATGGATGATGGGTGATGCCTAGTTCCAAGTCATCTTAAAATTTAGCTTTGATCACTGGAACACAGGATCACATATTTTATAGTTTCCTCTGTATTGAACAGATAGGTGGCTCAAGCTTAGAAGGAATGCACAATAATCAGAAGAGTGAAAATTCCTTTAAGTACTTTTTATCTTTCAGTTTGGGACACTGATGAGAACTTCCAATGTCAGGACCCTGACTGACTTGAGAAAAAGAATCCTGTCACTTCCAAGTAAGAAAAAGCTACAAAACCTTGGCACACATCATTCTGGGCCCACCCTTTCCATTCACACGGTCTGTCTTGCTTGTTCACATTGAAGAAAACATTAGAAACATATCAGTTATTATAATTATTGCTAAACGATTAAAATACTAGTTTCTCAAAATGTCATAAATTGACAAAGTCTGTCAAGTATACAATAATTCTATTGTTTTAGAGTACTGCAAAATAATCTTTTAAGTTGTGGACGTGTTTCATTTGCCAGATATTTGTGTGCTTATAACCAATTTCTAATAATTTCAGTAATTATCCTGAACATAGATTTATAATTATTTGTTCATTGAGAAATATTTGTGTTCGGTATCTCCCAAATCAGTTTTGTAATGTGTCTGTACACATCATACACTTGGGGCCTCTCACAAGCCTGGAGCAGGCCAGGCTTGTTCTTGTCTCCCAGGCTTGGACACTTTTTCTACTCTTACCTTCTATGATGTAGACACACTCTCGGTCTGGGGGATATTTGCTGGGATAATTGGGAGAGGTAAAGACACCTCCCTCTGCATGCTTTGTCCACGTTCCACACTGCACTGACTTCTGTGTTTCTGGGGTGATTTGTTTTTCTGTAAAACAAAACAATTTTTAAAAAAGAGCCATCATCCAATATTGTATAATACCAAAGTAAACAAGATAGTCTCATAATATCCATTAGTAAATTAAATTTGAAATGATCTTTTAGTCAAAGCCAGTCAATTATATACACTATAATGTGTTCAGGTATTCTGGAATATAATGGGTATGATGAAATAGGAAAACGCAAAATAATTAAACATCTCCATTAGAACTTTTCCAAAGAAACACACCTGTTCCTTTCTTGGTTGCTCCAGAAGAATGGAGGATGATTAAACTTGCTATAACTGAAACAGAAAAGAATAGTTAGAAATTTAGAATCCACACCAAAATAAAAGACCAAATCTTATAAAGCTATAAGACAATTTATAGGTACATTGATACCCAAATAGAATAGTGTTTTCATTGCTAATCCTACAAATGTGACTCCAAACTTGGGAAATCTAGCTCAAGCTGTTGAGGAAGCCTTAGGACTCGGATAAGGAAGCGAGTGCTTCCTATTTAGATCGCTCAGCACCCAAACACTTCAAGGCTTGAGACAATGTTGCACTCTGCAAATGTTACACAGACTGCAAAGAGGTTTCAAGATCTCTTCTTAGTAAAGGGTTCTTCCTAAGAACTTTGTTAGTGTCTTTAGAGAAAATGAAGGCCACCAGTAGAAGTAAGGAACTAAAGAGCCACATCTCCATGTTCTACCTTAACACATTGCCAATAAGCTTAGATACTAGAACGTAAACAATCCTACAAAACCTAGGACAGGTAGGATGGGAAAGCAAAAGAAAACAGATCCAAGTGGATTGATGCTGGCATTGAAACAGAACTATAGGAAGGGCTTAGTTTAGCTTTTGTTCCTTTCAAGGAATCTACCAACTACCCCAGTTTGTGACATTCTCCAGCTGTAAAATCCATAATTTCTAACTTTTACTGTGATTCTGAATTGACTACCACCCAGAAGCAGACAACACTTTTGAGAAAAGGGATTTCTAGAAGCATCCACGGAGTCAGTGCAGGGTCAGAGCCACTGGTCTGTCACTGAACAGTAAACCTGCAATGCCACAGCAACCTAAACTTCTGTTTACTTATTCCTGCTTCACTCAAAAAAAAAAAAAAAAAAAAAAAAAGTCTAGAAAACCTGAAACTAGAAAACTGTTAAAAATGTCTACTCTTAGTAATAACTAACATTTTGTGTTTCATTTTTATTATTTATTTTGACCAATTACATAAAAGACCTTCTTTTGCCCATTTCCACTTAAAATTAATTTAGGAAAAAGAAATGGGGGCATAATTCAGTCATCTTATCTAAAACACATCACAGGAGCTGAAGTATTGATGCCTAAAGATTATTCTGAGAAAAAAAAAACAACATTATCTGAGTCTTTACATTAAGTTTTGAGGAATTATAAATTGCACTACTTTATACTTTTGCCAGGCCATCCATCTACTCTTAAGAATCAAAGATTTGTCGGCATGATGTGTGTGTGTGTGTGTGTGTGTGTGTAGATAGATCGTTACTAACTCTTAACATGCTGTCATTCTACACTCCCTCCCCCACCACGGGTACATAGAGGCTCCAGGCTTATCTGTGTACACATTTGGCCTTCTTATGCTGCTTTTCTTCTTTTGATGGAACCACACAGTGGACCTGTACAGTGTTGAAATTGTGGATTAAGTGAATCTCTTAACTGACAGTGGCTCTGGGTTTTGCTTCCAAGTGTGAGATCCTCACCACACGTTTTCTGACATTCTCTTTACTGACTTCTGAACCATTTGCCTCCACTCCTCCCCCCCCCCCCCACCACCACCACACACATACACTCTGAAACAGAATTTGAGCTTTAGGGGGCAGTGGCTACACTCCTCCTGAAGCGCCTGGGTTCAGGTATACATTAGCTTACCTGGGGGGATGAAAGGTGGGCCCTTGAACCCCTGAACCCCACAAAGGAGGATTAGTTCTTCTTGCCCAGCAAAGATCAACCCCGCTGCCTCCCTCTTTCCACCTGCGTCCTCTCTGCACGTGTCCACTTTTTAACTACACGCTCCTCTGGACCACCCAGAGATCCTGCCTATAGAGAGATGGTTTTCCCTGACCAACAACTCTGAGGTCCAGCGCCACTCTGTGCGCCGCCCCCGCGAAGCTGTATGATGCTGCAGTACCGAAAGTTTACATCTGCCCCAGACTCCAAGGGACTGCGGGGTCTGGCTGGAGTGCTTGGTAGGGCTTTTCCTGGCGCACAGGTCCAAGAGGAGAGGTGGCAGCACCCCGGGAACTGACTGGCACTCTGCAGAGGTACTCACTGTGAAACAAACTGCGTCCATAGATCATGTCTGTGCGTTACACCAGAGGCTCCGATCTCCACTAATTCCATTTAGAAACGGGGAGACTTCGTGGTAGGGAGAGGATTGAGTCCAGAGATTTTAAATATGCAAACCACGGGTAAAATAGAGTGGGGGGAAGCGACAGAGGAAAGAAAGCATCGGTACTGGTCTGTCTTCCGCCCTTGGCTGGCTCTCGCCCTCCTTTGCTCTTTCACCGCCGCGAAGCCAGCATCTCCACCATGACGCTCGCATTACACCCGGGCGCCGACCGCCACCATGAGCACCGCCGCCAGCAGCGCCCTCCTCCTCTGCATCACAGCCGCCGCAGCTGTCAGGAGGACGCGGCGGGCAGTCGGCGCGCGGGCGGCGGCAGGCGCGGGGCGAGCCCCGGGGCGCCCGAAGCCTGGACCCGATCTGGGGTGAGAGGCAGAAGGCGCAAGATGGGGACCGGTCCCGATCGACGGCAACGACTGGGCGGACGACGGCGAAGGCAGAGGCAGGGACTTGTTCAGTCACCAGTCTCATCCACCACTAGCACCAGGTCCGAGCAGCGTCGCCCGGAAGATGTCCAGCTGCAACCTTCCTCTCTCCAGCCTTTGGGGGTCTTCTGCTGAGGCATTGAAGGCAGGAGGCAGGGGTCCGTCATCGGCTCGTCGGGCTGAGCGCCACCTCTGCGATCTTGCAGGGAAAGGAGTCTAAGGGTGGGCGTCTGGGGGCGGGGGAGGGCTCAAGGGTGGTGGAGGGGAACACGGGGGTGGTTAAAGGGGGAGGGGAGGGAAGGGAGGGAAAGATAAGGAATACGGCAGAGTTACCAAGTGAGCGTCTTAGGAATAGCTACGGGTTGTATGACCCTCCAGGAAGCCCGAAGCTTGGGTGAGACTGGGCAGCTGAGCACAGCCTGTGCCCCCAGGGCTGCTGAGCGGCGGAATGGGGCGGCGGCGACAGCAAGGACATCATAGCCGCTTGGTTCGTGGGGGATGGGGAGGGGGTGAGGACCAAGCTGGGCTCTTTCACTCAGCCAGCTCCAGCAGAAGGGGCTAGAGGAGCTTAGCGAATTCCTCACTGCACTTCAGTGGAGGGTGAAAGGCGTGGAAGGGGGAGGGGCCATCATGCAAAAATGCCCCTTCGAGTTCGGGTTTTCACTTTTTAAACGTTAAAAATCACTCTGTCTCCCGTCCCTCCAACTGGAGCTTTGCTTTCTAGTCCCCTCTCTTCCAAAGGGTGAATACTTCACCCTTTAGCCAAATGGTCTAAGTGTGAAAGCCCGGGCGCTGGAAGAAAAAGGAAAGCGGAAAGCGGTAAAAGTTTTACGATTAATCACTAGAGGAGATTCGCTGGAGAATCCCCCCAAACTGCTACTGCAAATACGCAGTCCCTTGAAATGTACCTTTCTCTCGGAAAAATACTCAAAATCGTCAAAAAGCATACACAGATCACCCCACCCTAATATAGCCAAACGCGCGCGCGTCCGGCTCTTTAAAACTCACAGAAGAGAGGAGTTGCTGGAAAACAGCAGGAAGAACCCCCAATTCGGGAAATTACGAATAGATGAATGCGAAATCACAGTAAACACGATGAGACAGCGCTGTGAAGTTGGTGAGGGGGGCGGGGAGGGGGCTGAAGCAGGCAGCATCTGGGAGTCCTCCTTCCCCTAACAGTACAGCACCTCCTCCCAACCCTGTCCAGTAGCACTAGGATGGCGTGCTGGCTCCTAGATCGCTGCTGCCCGGCCTGTGCTGACCACAGTCGTTCAAGCTTTGGGAGTGAAAGACCCTCTGGCACCTGCAGCACTACAGCTCAGACCGCGCTCAGCTGGAGATCACAGTAGTGTGGGAATGGGGGTGGGAAGAACCAGAGAGAGACAGCTATAGATGCATAAGGGGTTTTCTCAGAGAAACCTAAGAACCAGGGAGAGAGAGAGAGAGAGAGAGAGAGAGAGAGAGAGAGAGAGAGA
>JADRCD010205674.1:31387-48316 GCA_019843815.1 Montemys delectorum | reverse complement strand
GATAGATAGATAGATAGATAGATAGATAGATAGATAGATAGATAGATTTGGGAACTGGCAAGATGGCTCTTCTAGTAAAGATGCTTGCTGAATAAGTGTAGACACCTGAATTCAATCCCAGCAACCTGTATAAAGGTGGAAGGAGGGATGTGACTTTATACATTTGGCTTCCACATGTATGTAATGGGATGCATTGTGAAACACATGCACATATGCAATAAATAAATAAATAAATAAATAAATAAATAAATACCCTAAGCATGTGAGTAACATTATTTTAGCACTATGATCTAAGAGTATAATCCCAGTTACTCTGCAGATTGAGAGAATAACAAATCTGAGATGGGTCTAGACACATACTGAGCTCAAAACCATGCTAAGCAACTTATGAGGTTTTATGTCAAAAGCAAATATAACAAGAATTGTGTATATAGTTCAATGATAGAGCACTTACATCATATACACAAGGCTCTGGTACCAATCTTATGTATTGGAAAACAACCAAATGAAACCACACAAATAACAACAACAATAATAGTAACAGCAAATTAAACAGAAAATCAAAACATGTAATGAGGGATAGGGTCAGGAGCATGAGCGAAAGGAGAGTAGGTTAACCAGTTAATATTAAGTATATATGAAAGATTATGATATCCACTAATTTGTAAGTTAATTTTATAAATTAATAAATATATCATTATGTATTAATTATATAGAGAGATACCTTTATACATGTGCACAAATGTACACACACACACACACACACACAACACATGCACACACACGCACACATACATACATTGCTCCTAGGAGTCATGGGCTTTAAATGAAAATCTCTGTTCTAGGCATGGGTTATTGGCTCATGTATTCTTGACCAAAAATGCTCTGGAGGCCCAGGAAGGATACAGTCTATAGTCACTGCTTTTGTCATCCGTCCTGGGTAGCTGTGAAGAATCTTTTGTGAAGGTACTACTCACTTTTATTTTAGGACACAGAGAAACAATGCTTGAAAATGACTAGGAAACTCTTCCTGCTGCTTAGTTTTCATAATTCTAGCAGGCACTATGAGGCTGGTGAGGATAAACGACATCAATAGTGTTGTTAAACATTAAATCCTTCTTGTTAGAACATTAAATAGACAGGCCTCTGGTACAACAGTGGCCAGAGTATATATGGAGTTTAGCAATTGTTCCTTTGACTGGAAATGAGTGAAGCCTTTACATTTAAAAAAAAAAAAAGACCTGATGGCAACCACATAGGAAGACCAACAGCCTTGGGAGCTCCCAAAGGCTAAGCCACCAACCAAGGAGCATATATGGGCTGGCTCATAGCCCCTGGCACATATGTACTGGAGGACTGCCTTGTTTAGCCTCAGTGGGAAAGGATGCACCCAATCCTATAGAGACTTGCTGCCCCAGGGAAGGGAGATGCTAGAGGGGTGTTGGGGGAATAAGGAGGAGCACTCTCTCAAATGCAATGGGAGAAGGGGTGAAGAACTATAGAATGGGGATTGGGAGCGGTGGCAACATTTGGAATGTAATTAAATAAAATAATTAAAAAAAACATTTAATACTTGCTATTTTTAAGATTGTCAAAACAACTATGAATGTAGAAATTATAGACCCTAGACAGAGCCTATTGATGTAAATTTTCTAAATTGTCATGCTGGCAAACTGCCTTCTACATGGTGATTTTTATGTCTACAGAATTGTATTCCCCCCTCCCACTTTTGGTCAGGCTGCATGATATTACTATTATGATGGGCAGTGGTTAGTGCAGCGGCACATTACTGTTCACAGAATTATGGTTCACAGAATGAACAATAGTGAATGTTCAGCTGTATGTGAGTAATCTACATCAACTTTCTTTCCCCAGGACTCAGAGATCAAAAATATCAAAACGGTGGACTGAAACAGTGTAAAAGCTGGAGAATGTAGCAAAGTGTTGTGGAATACTGACAGAGTCTGGACATTAGAAAATGGCTTCAGAGTAGCTGTGGTTATCCACACAAGACCTGCAAAAGCTGAGCTGGTTAAAAGTCTAGTATGAAGGGGCAGGGAATCCTGAAGCCTTACCCTGACTAGTGAAATCATTAGCAGTTGATGGCTACTGGGTTTAAAAGGGTTACTTTTTTTTTTTTTTTGAGAGTGTGGCAACCAGTAGGTTTACCATACTCCCAGCAGATGACCCTACATGAAGGGCATGTGAGCAGCACTCATTGGAGGCAGTGGGTTAATTTTGTTAAAGCTAAATACATGATTATAAAAGGAGGACATGAACTTGGGAGGGAGATGAGATGGGTTTTCTGGGTAAGTTAAAGTTGAGGAGTGCGGGGTAAATATGACCAAAATACATCTCCCAAATGTAAAAAAAATTTGGAAGGATAAATAAAATATTAAAATGAATAAGAAGGCCAGACTAAAAAAAATTTACATTCTGGGAATAAACATAAATGGAAGGGATATCTATGAAGGTCTATCCCAAGATGGGGAATATATGGCATCTGTGTTTGAGCTTTCTTTGTACCATCACTTTTCAGATACTCTCCACTGAGACTTCAGGACGACAACACACATTTCCAATAGTTGCTTAAAAATAGATTTGAAAAATATATCCAAATCAAAGATATATAGTATATATGTTAAGCTGAAGATAATTCTGTCAAAATGTAATTTTCTGTCAAATGTAAATAATGACTCAAAATGTAACTTAAAGCTGATAAGTCAGATATATAAATATTAATTGATGGCTGAACATAATATTTAATCCTAATCGAATGAATTAAATTAATTGTAAATTAATTATATTTAGTTACTGACCATGACTCCGTAGAACATAGTACTTGTTTCTTGTTATGTGAATAAGTAAAGTGTGAAAAGCCAATAATTGATTGTAGAAAATGAACTTGCATTGAAAGGTGTAATGAGATCAAGAAGTATATTTTGATTAGAAAAAAAATGTTTGGGCTCATAAAATAAATGGTGAATGGAACACTGATTTTTCTTAAATAATAAAACCATTTACCCATTTTGGTGACTATTCATTTCCTTTTCTACTGTATGTAGTTTAAGAACACTTGTCCTAAGACGAATTCAGTAACATTTGATAGAAAAATGGCTCTATTCCTGGTCTTAAGGTAATCACATTACAAAATGATGCAATTGCTTATAGTAGTCATCCTGTAGATCATTGATACATACTGCTTACAGTGATGATAGTCTTAAAAAAAATCACCCAAGGCACTATGATGACGTTTAAAACAATTGTTCTCTAATTGATATACAGTTATTAACATATTTCTCTGGGACCTAAAAGTGTGTCTTGAATTTATCGCCATGTTACATACACTCACCAAATCCTCTTATAATTTTAAAGTGATGTTTTGCTAATGGGATGAGAAGAAAGAGCAGATTACAAGAACTGACACATTGCAAGGAGGACACTGACAGTTGAGTTTACAAGGGCAGTGGAGAGAGTGGGGCATTTTCAGATTGGTAAAGGTAAGAAAACACAAATTTTATATGTGCATATTGTACAGATTTAAATATCTTACTCAAGTAAGGATAGGTTTTATTTTTCTTTCCTAGGGTACATCAAGTAGTATATGTGATTTTCATATCAGAGGGCTTGTTTATTCCTGTCTAACTGTCGGAAATGATCTTACATCTGGAGTAATATCTGAAAGAACCAAGTTAAATAATGTTAATTTATAACTGGAAAGCATAGCAACCTTTGAGCCAAAGGTTAGGTAAGCTTCTGCTTTTGAGTCATGCCTTTTATAATTATGAATAATTTCTGCTTCCTTCAAAAGTCCTCATGCAGGGGATGGAAGCAAGGAAGATAACTAATTCTGTAAGAACACTGAAAATGCATGTATAAGGAGCTGTGCTCAAAATACATGTAAAACCCCAAGTTTGGCCCTATGTCCAACACCGATAAAGGAAGAGACATATAAACGTCTAAGTTTGGTGTCGGAGCACAAACTTAGTTCCACGTTCTGAAAGACCATGTCTTAAGAGAATAAAGTGGTGAGTGAGATAGATCAATATATCTTTTGTCCTCATCTGGTCTATGTACACACACTGCAAATATCATAAACACATTGAGAAAAAAATACCAGATTATTTCACAACTGATTCTTGCCTAAGTGCCAACAGCCTGCTTAATTTGAGCAAACGATTGTCAAGGGATCTTCATTTACACTCAGCCATGTAGTAAATGTCTGTAGTGTTTACCACCTTATCTGTACTAACTACCGTTTTACATTTTTAATGAGCATTTGATTTTATTATTTTAATTTAATTTCTAGTGCTGGTAGTCCAAGCCAGTACATGGTGGAAAAGTGCTGAATCTCTGGACCTGTATCCTCATCAACACTTTGATTTTTTTAAAATAGCATCTTTCATGGAGTTCAATATTTGAACTTGTGATACTGTTGTTTCAATCTCTAGAGAGCTAGAATCATAATCCTGCATCATGCACCCAAACTCTATCAATGTTTTCATGACACACATTTTTGTCATTTAGGGCACTGGATACAGCTGCAGTGGATCAAAGATTGTTCACCTGCCAGCTATATGCATTTCAATTACAAGCCTATGTATTTGAAAATGAGAAAAATCAAGACAGAAAAATTGCAAGTTTCTGTGTCATGTTTACTTTTGATGGAATCCCAGATCTTCCAATGGCTGAGGATGAAATGAGGTCTTAGATGGGCTCTCTTGATTTCAAAAATAGGCAAACCTTTTCTACACTTTTTCACTTGCTTACTACTTGCTGGAGTATCACGACAGACTTGCTGGATTAATCAATTTAAATGCATGAGGTTAATGTACAAACAATAGAATTCACTGTGAAAGGAAACACAGAGAGCAGAAATTGCTTACTGAAATGGTATTCTCCTTGTGTTATTGCCCATTCGTACTGTAAGCATGCACACGTACACTCAGATTCACCACAGAAAGGGAGTAAGGATCATACCCCCACACACAGATTTATATGTATAAGTCATACACTCTTAGACACTTACCAGTCACAACATAACGATTTGAACCATTAGAAACAGTAGCCCTTCAATACAATTTTCATATTGCTTAAATGTGAGGAAAGAAATTAAGAAGATTGGAGTCAGTAACATTTTTCTTAAAATTCACTTCTTTTGAAGAGTTAATTGCTGAAGATTTTAATAAAAATTCCATAAGGTGTGTGCTACCACCGCCAGGCTCCATAACATTTCTAAACCCCTGTATTTGCATCTGTAAGTCAGCACATAACTATTTGATTTCATATGAAGCACTAAATAAAGTGACTATTGTATCAAAATAATATTGCTATTTTCATTGACACAATGATCATATTTTAATGCATAGCATATGAAAGCAAATACAAGCAGACCTAGGTAACTGGATAATATCTGTACTTGTAACTATGTCCCCAAACTTATTACTCGATCACTGTCTATCTTAGGTAGAGTTCTATTGCTGTGAAGGGACACCCTGACTTGACAGCAACTTTTATAAAGGAAAACATGTCATTGGGGTTGACTTGTAGTTCATCAGTTTAGTCCATTATCACCATGACAAAAACCATGGTGGCATGCAGGCCAACACTGTGCTAGGAAAGTACCTAAGAGTTCTACATATGGATCAGCAGACATCAGGAAGAGAAAGTCACAGTAGGTCTGGCTTGAGATCTGACACTGCAAAGCCCACCCCTAGTGACACACTTCCTCTAAAATGGTCACATCTCTAACAAGGCCACACCTCCTAATAGTGCCATTTCCAATGAGCCTATAGAGGCCATTTTCTTTCAAATCACTACACTATTTCAGTCTTTATATTTACCTATATATCTGTATCTATATCTATAGATCTATATCATATCTATATTTATATCTTACACTCATGGAGTTAGTTGCTTTGAATGATAATAGATTCAGATCTAATTTCAAACTGCATCTGAACATCTTGCTTTCCAAGTATCATGTGTTAAAGATGCTCTGTTTTATCCAGTGTATGTTTTTGTCAACTCTGTCAAATATTAGATGTTTATAATTATGTGTACTCATGGCTGGGTCTTTTTTTCCATTTTTCTCAATGGGATTATATGTCTGTTTTGGTGTTAGTACCATAGTCTAAATATTATGAGCCTGTGACATATCTTGACATCTTTAGTGGTAATCTGTCTAACATTTTTTCTACTAAGGGTTGTTTTAGCTATCCAGTGTATTTAGTTTCTTTCTTTCTTTATTTTATATGAACTTCATTTATTTTTAGTTGAGTGAAGAATGAGATAATTCAGTGTCTTGTCACACAGGAGATTTTAATAATTTGTAGAAGGTTCCTGGTAGAAATTTTGGGATCTCTATGGTATACCATCATGTCCTCTGTAGTTTGACTCCTTCTTTCCTGCTTCAAGTACAGTATTAAAATGGCGTGAGGATAGTGAAAAAGTCTCTCTGATTCCTGATTTCAGTGGGCTTACTTTAGTTTTTTCTCCATTTACGAAAATGCTGGCTGTGGGTTTTATTTATTAATTGTTTTGGTTTTTTTTTCACTAAAGAGACTTTATCAGGTTGAGGTATATTCCCTCTTGTACTAAATTCTCTAAAACTTTGATCATGATATTAGATTTTGTCAAATGCTTTTTAGGCATTCATGGAGATAATCATGTGTTTTGTACTTAATTCTACTTATGTGATTTATTATATATATGATATGTGTGTGTGTGTGTGTGTAATATGTATGTGTGTGTGTGTGTGTGTGTGTGTGTGTGTGTGTGTGTGTGTGTATCTGTGCATGTGTAGGCTTAGATTTTTCAAAACCTACCTTAATAAGGGTTCTCAAAGCTCTGACCTAGACATACACCCCAGGGCCTAAAGGTAGGGGAGAAAAGATGGTAAATAAGACAAATTGATGTGAACTTGTTTAGTAGTCGTTCTTTGGGGGCAATTCAAATCTCCACTTTCAGGATACCAGCAGTTCAGTAATGTCAAGATACCAAACATGAATCAGCACCTTCAATCTCCTAGTTTCTTG
This sequence comes from Montemys delectorum, assembly GCA_019843815.1. Lineage (NCBI taxonomy): Eukaryota > Metazoa > Chordata > Mammalia > Rodentia > Muridae > Montemys > Montemys delectorum. Next base: position 41,279 of record JADRCD010205674.1, on the reverse strand, counting down.
TGGCTATTTAGTTTGTTGATTTCTTGGTTTACTTTTATTGGTTTGGCTGAATCTAGAAATCTTTAATTCCATTTAGAATTTCCAACTTAATGGAGTATTTTTAAAGTGTTATTTGACAACATTCTGAAATGTGTTAGTGTCTATTGTAATGTTTCCCTGATGATTTCTGATTGTGTTAATCTGGGCTCTATCTTTCCTACTTTTGGTTAGTTGGGACAAATGACTATTGATCTTCTTTATCTTCTCCTAGGTTCAATGATTTTTTTGCAGTTTATTTGATTGTATTTTATTAATTTGGCCTCAGATTTTTTATTAGTTCTTGCAATCTACTGGTTTTATATTTGGTATGGTCTTGTTTCTCAAATTCTTGAATTGAATCATTAAGTCATTCATTTGTGCTCTTTTTGATTTTTAATGTTGGCACTTAGAACTATAAATTTCCTTTGTAGGACTGATTTCACTATGTCACAGTGATTTTTGTGTGTGGGTGTGTGATGTAGTTGCATTTTTATTTAATTATAGAAAATTTTTTACTTCTTGGTTTCTTTCTGACCAAATCATCATTCAACAATAAGTTCTTTAATGTCCATCAGTTTGTGTGCTTACTAGAGATTTGTTTTCTGTGGATTTTAAGTTTTATTGCATTATTGTCAGGATAAATTGATTTATTTCAGTCTTTCTGAAATTCTTAAGATTTTACTTGTATCCTAACATGTGTTCCATTTCAGAATAATGTCCATGTCCTGCTGATTAGAATGCATATCTTTTTTTGTTTGGGTATAATATTCTGAGGAAATATACTAATTGCTTTTGATGTATTAAGTAATTTAATTTCTGTTTTTTCCTTTGTATACATTTTGTTTAGGTGATCTGTCTATTTCAAGAAAGTAGGGTATTGAGATCACCTATCATTAGGTGGTAATCTGCATCATTAATCCCAGTAGTATATACTGATGAAACCGGGTCAATGGGAGAGTCTGGTGCCTTTATGCTTAAGATCATAAAATCATATTGAATACTTTCTCCCTTGTTGAGAATAAAAATGTTTTTTCACTAATAATCACATGACACAGTCCATACTCAGCTGCCTTGAAAAGTTTTCTCTGCCAATGATACTAGTTCACAACTATTCAATTTAGCCTCTGAGAGACTTTTTGGACAAGGACAAAATAGCACCTACATTCTTTGCCAAAATATCCAAAGAATGTTAACAAAGCCTCTTAGTAATAGTTTTTCATTTGAAACCATTTGAGCTGTGCCTACATAGTCCACATTTATTTTTCAGACTTTTACTAGGTTGTCTCATTATCTCTGCTCAAACAATTCAACTACATTTCTAATGTAAATCCCAAAGTCTTTCATAGTCCTCCAAACAACATCATGGTCAGACTGGCCAAAGAACTCTTAGAACACTTCTTTCTAATTACAATTGAGGAAACATCTTGACCAAAGCAACTTTTAAAAGAAAGCAATTAATTAGGGGCTAGCTTACTTTTTTAGTGGGTTAGTCAACAATCATCAGTGCCAGGCTTCTGGTGGCAGGCAGGTAGGTAGGTTACAGGAAATAGTAGCTGGGAGAGACTATGTGATCTGTAAGTTACAGGCACACACACACACACAGAGAGAGAGAGAGAGAGAGAGAGAGAGAGAGAGAGAGAGAGAGAGAATGAATGGTTAGATCTGGCACTGGCTTTGGAAGCCTCAAAGGTCAATGTAAGTTCTATTTCCTCCAACAGGGCCACACCTCTTTCAAGAAGGTGATGCTTCCTGATAGTTCTCAAACAGTTATATATGCTGAGGGTCCGGTATTCAAACATAAAAGCCTATTGGTGAGGGCTTTCTAATTCAAGCCACATCAGAATGATAAATTGGACTTACCTTTCTAGATCCTGATATGTGACATGCAGGACTTAGCTAGGCAGAGAATTTGGATGTGCCCCATGAGGTGACTGTAGGTTCATGGTTAGTTGGTCCTGTCCTGTTCCGAGGATGAAAGTTGAGGTTGACAGAAGCTAAGGTGGCCATACTATGCTAAAGCACTGGATAGGACTTGTGGCAGATCTGAGGGATGGAGAGTACATTAAGTGAAATATCAGGAGGAATCTTTTCTATCCTTCTCCAGGTCCTGATTTGTCTCTTACAGAACACACAGCTTATTGATTAGGCTAGATGGGTTGGTAATGAGTTTCAGGAATCTGTCTGTCTCCACCTCCTTCTCTTCCCATATATCAAGGCTTAAATCAGCATGCCTTGAGGTTTAAGTGGATTCTAGGAATCCAAACTCAGGCAGAAGTGTTTTCTAGGCATGAACTTTACCGACTAAATTATCTATTCAGACTTCACATACATCCTTAAAGTTTCTCTTTATCCTCAAACCACTCTGCTTTCCCTACATCATCCTGAGGGGCTCTTTTCTTCCCCCCATTGTAGTTACTCTCTCCTATCACATAATTCTTTCCCCAAGTTCTCTAAAAACAAACAAAAAAAACAATAAACAGCTCGTTGTCTTCTTTCTGGTTTCAGGACCTATACCAGTATTAAAATTTAAGACCTGCATTTGAGAGGAAATGTGGTATGTGCTATTTGTCTTCCTCAGTGTGGCTTATTTTAGTGAAGATAATCATTTCTACTTCTATCCATTTACTTCAAGATATAAGCCTTGGCAGAAATTTTCAGAAAAGAATAGAACTAGAATAAGAAGTAACTCTAATAATTAGCAAATGGAAGTGCATGAAAAATCTTTTGTGTGGCAGAGAAAACAATTACCAGAGTGACAATCTGCAGAGTAGGAGAAAAATGTTGATGAAGATTATATATCAATAGTTCCATATCTAGAATATATAAATAGCGGCAAGAATTAAACATCCTCATTCTCCCAAATGCTCCCAATCTGTAAATGAACTGATTAATTCAATAAGCAGTTCTCAAATGTCAAAAAAAAATACTGGAAAGTTTTCAATACTCTTATAAGTCAGGGAAATGGAAAGTTAAACTAATTTAGGAGTCCATCTCACTCCAGTAAGAATAAGCTTTATCAAAAACACAACCAATGCAAGTAAGGGTATGGAGAAAGGGTAACATCACACACTGCTCTTGAGAGTATAAACTGGTCTAATTATTGCAGACAGTAGTTCATAGTTAGCTCAGAAAACCAAAGAAATCATTCAGCATTGCCTTTTCAGCCCTAAAATTGTTACCTGAAAGTCCCTCAGGCCATCAGTTCCAGTTCAGTCCGCAACCCAATGTCTTCTGCTGTGCAAAGCCTTTTCGCCTTTTCCTATAGTGGTGCTTCACGTGCATCCTGTGCAATCAGCTGCAGGAAAGTTTCTGCACGCTCGCGTGTCTCTGTCACTCATGTCCACTTTTACTACCCTACAATGATTCTCACCCTCCAGTTTTACTGATGCCATGACTTCTCAACACACAATAGTCTAAGATCATTTACCCCTTTTGTAATGGTTTCTGATGTACAGGAAGCAGGAGATGTAAATGCTGAGCAAGCATACATCTACAGCAGGGGTATTTTCAGCTCTGTCATATCCAATTCATAACATGGGCCAGTCACTTAGGTTCCAAGGATAAAAAGTTCTCCATTTGTCCATAGTCACATTGTACAACAGCAGTAATGATTTGGGATAGTATGGCAGCCTTATAACATAATCCACTACCTCTGACTCATGGGCCCCGGGGCTAGAAGCATGAGGATGAGCGGGAAGCTAAGTGCTATTGAAAGAATAGCAGGGAGAAGTGACAGTGCAAAACTATAGACGATTATTCAGCCAAGGGACAGGAGATGATGGCTGAAGTACAGATCTACAGGCACAGTACAAGCATTTAGTCACAGGACAGATGGGTGTGGCAATAATGCTGAGCTCTATAGATAACTCACAAGAATCCATCACTCTTCTGGTACACCACATCTGGTCCTTCTAGTGAGGGAGATTTACAAAGAAAGAAGGAAGCACTGCAACAGACAGTAACAGTTACAGGGCTATGATGCGTGCAGCACAGGAAACAGCTGAATGAAGAAAATGCTGTTTCTCTCCTAAGACACATTTGAAACGTCATCCCATAAATGCAAGTGGAGAACAAGCTAAAAGGTGGGTTTTGCTTATCTTGTGTTCCTTAGCATCACATCCACGAGGAGTGCTAGGTCCAAGAGTTAAAGGAGTCATTTCACAGGAAAAAAAAACCACCCTGAAAGGAGAACTGCATCTGATACTGATGCATATATGGAAACATGTGCAACAGAATTAAATGAAGTTCTAAAGGTGTGACCAAATCGTTTAAGTTCTATCTGAAATAGTTCCTTCATCCCTGTCACCTGCTGCTTTAAAACATGACTTTGCATTTCCCTCAAAGAAGATTATAGAATTTACTTTTCTACTCCCTACATCTAAGCTTAGCCATGAGGCTTTGGGACTTTAGAAAGAACGGTACATAGAGAAACTGCACAAGTACTTGGAAACTTGGGCTTTATTTCTACTGGTGAGATGTTTTCTATAGTCAGTGGAGAAATATATTTTAGCTCATTAAATATTGTAACTAGTAAGAGCATAGAATGGTCATACCAACAGAAAACACCTATGTTGAGTGGTAAGTCTCCTAGCCAGCTGCTATGGATGTTATCAATGAAATGATGATAGATATCCAGAAACAAGTGAGTTATGGAAGGACCTCCATCAGGAACATCTGTCTGAGGAATTATCCACAGATTCTCAGTTCAACTGCCCTTAATTACATTAGCAACTAACCTGGATATTACACTATGCCATTAATTTTGAGTAGTTTATTTTATAGTGATAGTTAAGTGATACAGAGGAAAAACACACTAAGCATCAAGTGTAATAATGATCACTATTGAAATGTGCATCTTAAAAAAAAATCAATGTGTAGATTGGAATGAGAGATTTGAAGTATTTTTTCTGTAATACCATGATGGAAAAGCACATTGCAAATAAGTACCAAAGGTTGCATGTGAATCTCAACATAAAAGACGATTAAAATAATAACAAATTGGGGAAAATATTTCAAGGAAATAATAACATTATGCAAAGAGACAGGAGAAATTAAATCAAGACATACAGAGAATAAATGTTTTAGGCTAAAATACATATCAGAAATTATAACAATATCATTTAATAAAATACAGACTTTTTAAAGACTATGATGTGAAAAAATTATAATCTGTGAAAGGTCAGATCAGAAAACAGCTTTTGAAAAATAATAGTGGATACTAAGACTCTGTAGAGATGTGATATTAGAATTCTAAACTCCTGGAACCTAAAGTGTGCATGCACCTAAGATTTCATTTAAAATCAAGAATGGAAAGTGTCTAAGGTTTACATTGCTGTGATAAAATGTGACCTTAAGCAATTTGGGGAAGAAAGGGTTGGTTTCACCTTTCAACTCTCATGTTACACTCCACTATTGAGGAAAATCTGGGCAGAAAGTTAGCAGGAATCTGGAGGCAGGAGCTGAAGCAGAGGCCATAGAGGAGTGATGCTAGCTAGCTAGCTCCTCTGCTCCCAAAGTTGGCTGGGTTATGTCAAATAAGTCACTAATTAAGAAAACGTACCATAGGGTTGCCTGCAGGTTAATCTGCTGGAGGAGTTTTCTTGGTTGAGGTTCCTTTTTAAAAATAATTCCAATTTTTATCAAGTTGACATAAAAGACTGAGGTTAAGATTGAAAAAATAGAACTAAGCACGTTCAAATTTCTGTCTTCCCTGAATAAATTTCTGTAGACAGAGATTACTAGACACTAGAGACAATAGTATAGGCTATGTCAATAAGTTATTCCCTCACATAAGAATAAAATTGCATGTAAAATGTACATTCAGTAGAAGGTAATTTTGTCTGTGCACTGGAAGATGCCAGCAACAACAGAGCAATAACTAGTAAATACAGAAAGCAACAAAAACATTTAAAACATGCCAAAGTGGGCAGACAGAAGCCCATAAGCCCCAACCCTACAGAACAAGCTCTAGAGCAACTCAGGAAGGATAAGATCAGGAGAGGTGGCCATTTCAAGGGAAAACACCATAATTGGTTGTTCAGAGGCAAGTAATTAGTCCTCAAAACATACAGGCAGGATTATAGGGACTGAACAAGCTATATTTGGGAATGTGTGTTTATATATCTATACAAATTGCAATTAATGAAAAAATGAGGCTAAGAATTTGAAGTAGAGTGGGAAGGATATATGGGAAGAAAGGGAAGAAGAAACCTTCTAATTAAATTATACTGTTAAAAATTTTGTTTGGTGAGATGAAATATAAGCAACACATTTCCACTTTTCTGTGGTTACAGACATATTCAGATGTACACATATTTGCCACCTTAGAATCCCCCCTACATTGGGCTATAGTGTCTGCTCCTATGCAAACAACAGGATAAGTCTTTCCTCTTAAGAGAGAGGAAAACCAAATGGAGTGGTTTCTTTTTTTTTTTTTTTTTTTTTTTTTTTTTTTTTTTTTTTTTTTTTTTTAGATATTTTCTTTATTTACATGTAAATTTTCCCTTTCCCAGGTTCCCCTCCAAAAAACAAACAAACAAACAAAAACAACAAGAACAAACTCCTTTTGCCTCCCCCTCCCCATGCCTGCCACCCCACCCTCTCCCACTTATTGGCCCTGGCATTCCCCTACACTGGGGCACAGAACCTTCACAAGGCCGAGGTCCTTTCCTCCTATTGATGATCGAATCTGCAATCCTCTACTATAAACATACTGCCAGAACATTCAGTCCCACCCTGTATAGTCCTTGGTTTCTATGCAAATAGTCCCCAGCATGGTAGAAAGAATAGACAGGTAGGTAGTGCTTACACTGGCTTTGAAAATATACAGTGCAACACTAAGCTATGTGCTCTTTTTTTTAAATAGGGGATTCTATGATATGCCATATTACACCTGAGCACAATTATGTATGTATAGGATTAAAATAGGGGAATAGATATATATGCACAGCAAAGCGATTGAATGTACGGACTACTCTGTCAATGAAAACTGAAGTCCATCTTCCATAAGCACCTTAGAAGCCAAATTACTGTCCTGAACTTCATAGAAGGGAATTCCAAACAGCAACCAAGGTCCTTGAGTATCATACATGTGCTCCTTTGTCAATCCTGATAGTCTTATCTTTTTTAATATGTACTTACTTATTTGTGAAATTCATGTGAGACCTAATTTTCGCTTCCTTTGATAAAAGGCCAAGAACATGGACATATCAGATTGGACCCCAAGCAAAATGCAGGAATGATAAATGATCAGCAAATGAATAGTAAAAAATAAAGAGAAAAAAACACTTAAAGATTTTTCGATTGTTAATGTTATTACTATTTAGTATCTATGTGATCTAGCACTCCACAACATGTATGTGAGATTAGAGGAAATGTCAGGTGTCAGTCCTCTCCTTCCACCTTTTGACTCAATGTCTCTTATTTCTGCTGCTCTGTGCTCTAGGTGGGATGGTCCACCAGTGTCCATGTGCTTCTCCTGTCTTTTATCTCTTACCTCCCCATAGAAGTGCAGGAGTTACATATGCACATGACTCATTCAACTTTCTCACATGTCTTCCTTGGATGAAGCTCAGATCGTCAGCCTTGCATATAAAGTGCTTTTTAGCCATGTGATTATCTCACAAGCTTACTTTAAGATCATTTTATGGCAATTTTTATCACTAGTAATATGCCAATTTAGCTTTCTTAAATAATATTTATAAATAAATATAAATATAAAAAAAGAAAAGGTATACAAACCAAATTTCACGAAGCTCTTGTAATCTTAGCATGAAAGTCAGACATGCCAAATTCAGGTATTCCTCTTGGGCCTCACTAATCTACAGAGGCATTATCAACTACCAGGAACTGCAAACCTGTCTTCTGAGATTTGTCTCAAGCTGCTGGGTTCTTTTAGAACTAGGCTCACCACAGGAAGGAATGCAAGCAACTTTTGTCAAAGATGTCAAGGACTGCAGAGCTGGCCTCCCTTAGCATTCATGCAATGCAATTAGGCCATACAAGCTATAACTTGGCTTGCAGGCTTCTCAGCAGGATTAAGGACTCATTTCACACAGTAATGACATGCTTGGTAAAACTTAAAAGACTATCTCATGTCCTGGGGTCAGTGTCTAATATACTTCCAGTATCTTCAAGGAGAACATCCAAGGACTTAGATTATTAGCACTGATGTTATACAGATAGGTGTTAGTTTTTATGAAGAAAGATAAACAAAATAATCCATACCAACAGTTTCCCTTGGCATCTGATCTCAGAGATCAAATCCTGGACGTGAATTGCTCACTCTGCATAGGTTACAAATACTCCCTTTGTGAGAATGCTTGGACCAGAGAAGATTTAAACTTACTAGAACTTCATGCTTTCTAAAAATGTCGCCAGCCAAGCTTTAAGCTATAAAATAGAATTAAAATCCATGGTTCAAGCCATAGCTCTCATACTTCTTTTTTAGGGAGTCTGAAGAGGAAGAAGTCAGCCATTAAATTAGGTGATGAAGTCTCCGTGGTGAATTCACTTGAGATTGTTGAACACAGTTCCCTTAAGTCCTAAAAATGTCTATCTTGGTGTCGGCCACTGTCTTAATTAAGGCAAGGGCCGTCGAAGATAGAGTGTCTATGTACCAGACGAACAGGAGTAGATTTTCACCAAAGGTGTATAGCATATGTACTAACAGGTTTTAAGCCTGATAACAGTGCTAGGTGCAGGTGTCATCTTGTGGTATGGTACCAAAATAAACTCAGAAAGTAGATGGTTATTTCTGTGATGTTTGTGCAACCATCACAATGGTGAGGGATGTCTTGGAGGGCCAGGGATTATTGAGGCTCACAAGAATGACAACTGGGTAAGTGGATGTGGTTTTTTGTTGTTCTTTTTGTTGTTTACTCCTCTGCTGCCGTGGATAGCATTTTTCAGCTTTATAAAAGCTGGCCAGTAGGAATGAATCTTCTAGGCCAGTGCCAGCTTTATTTCCCCACATTCTAAATATTATAGGACACAAGTTTATGGTGTGTTCAACAATGAAAGTCTTACAGTCAAGCTCTGAAGGACAGCCTGTCAATAGCATCAGAAACTGTCTGTGATCTTTAGGATTTGAAGGGAACTCCCCCAATAACTCTAAAAGAAGCTACCATTTTCTGGCATAGAGTTTTTGGCTTGTTATTCTATGATGTCTAGTATGGGTATTGTTTCTCTATTATTGTGTAACTCCAATATAACTCTTTATATGTATACATACACACATTTATGTATAAAACACATGGTTATATATACATGTGTATGTGTGGGGTGTGTATGTGTGTGCTTTGTGTGTGTGTGGTATAGTGAGTATGTGGTGTGTGTGTGTATGTGTGTGTGTGTATTTTAGAAAGCTTCTAGCATTATAGGCTCTTTTATACTTTTCTTTATTAATTTGATCTTTTTATTTTACAAGATTCTTTATTGAGTAAACAGGCAATAGATTTGTAAGCAAGTGAGAGACGGTCAGGATAATTCATAAAAGTCCAGTATGTTGTAGTAAAATAACACTTCATACATAGCCATAGTGTTTTATGCACAAGGCTAACTTAACTAAATATTTTGTCACAGTGCAGAATACTTTGGAAACACACTAACACACTATCACCTGAAAATTTGATCCATTAAAATGCAGAAGGAGGAAGGCAGGGTGAGGTGATGTCTCAGTGGTTAATGGCAAAGTCGGTCATCGATGGGAGGGAGAGGCCCTTGGTCCTATGAAGGTTCTATGCCCCAGTGTAGGGGAATGCCAGGGCCAGGAAATGGAAAAGGGTGGGTTGGTGAGCAAGGGGAGTGGGGAGGGAACAGAGTTTTTTTTTTTTTCTTTCTTTCTTTTTTTTTTTTTTTTTTTTTTTTTTTTGTT
>JADRCD010205674.1:13949-31287 GCA_019843815.1 Montemys delectorum | reverse complement strand
AGATATCATATGACATGTAAATAAAGAAAATATCTAATAGAAAAAGAAATAAAAAAAAGAATGTTTGCTCCTCTTCTGGAAGGACTAAGTTTGGTTCCTAACATCTACACACTGACCTACAATTATCAATAGCTGCTGTGCCAGAAGATTTGAACCATCTTCTTATGGTTTCTGTGGATACTAGACACACATACAGTGCAGATATATCCATGCAGACAAAACATCATACACATATAATGAAATAAATAATTCTAAAACTTAGATAAAGGTTCAACAAAGGAATAATGTTTGGTAAAATAACGGTGAAGAAGATAATGAGAGAAAGGTGATAGATACATGGAATTTAGATGACAGAAAGACAGGCAGATAAGCAGATAGATAAAAGCTCTGATTAATGGTCATGGGTTGAAATGCAATACTTAATTTATATATGGATCTGCCTATCCATTTTTGAAGGATTTTACTGAATAACAAACATAGCTTATTATAAAGATGCAATATATTGTTCTTTTTACCCTTAGCAGTAAGATTTTCTTTTTTGTAATATATTCTTAATATACCTTTAACTCTTATTCTTTTTTTAAACTTTTATTGCATTATGATGACAAAAGTTACATGATTTCAATTTATCTGAGTTTGTTAAAATTTAAAAACATATTTTAAGAAATAGAATTAAATCACATTCTTGTTTCCCTTTTGTACACCAGCACCTCCCAGAGACCCCCCTTTAATACCTACAATATCTTTTTTGTCATATTCCTTAAAGTTTATAAAATATTATAACAATACAAATAAGTATTATAAAAGTTGTTTGATATAAAACAACAATCAATTTAACAGTCTTATGTAGATGCTCGTCTACAGCAATAGTGAAAATACATTTTTCTCAATATAAATTTTAAATAACTCCAAACATATTAACTGTATACTTCAAAATAATACATCACTACTGGTATTTTCCTAAATGAACATAAATATATAAAGTCTTTTTGTTTGTTTTGTACTTAGTAGAGTTTAAAATCTTGGCTCTTACTGTGGTACAAGCCCAAAATAAGAACAATTTTTAGACATTGGATTTCATTGTAATAAAGCTATACTTCAATGACTCTCACATCACCAAAGGATTTTACCTCCATCATAGCTAAGCTGAGAGTTGATAGTTCTGCTGCACCAAGAAATGAATTGTAGGCTCGATTTTTGGATACAGACTTCCTGCTATGGTCAAAGCTATTTGACTTGAGTGAGTGACTTTATTCTCAGACCACAGAGAACAGGTTACATTCAGTTAAGAGATGGTGTGTATACTAAGATGGTCTATCCATAAAGTCATTCACCAACTGTTTCAATGAACAATGGTTCTGCTTGGAGGGTGACACAGACATGGAGTGAGGGTAAGAATTTGGTTCATTAGATGTGATAATTTGGAAAAGCATTCGTCTCAGAGAAAGAGTAACTTATAAAGTCCTCTTCTTCAAACTTGATACAAGAGTTACAAATGTCAAGCAAAGCATTCAGTCTCACTCTTTGTTGTTCTCTTATAAGCAACCTCCCTAGTTAATCGTCTATGTTTCTTTTGGGTATATAAATACTTTTGAAATATATAAGCTGTTCTGAAAACCATAGTATAGTGTAAAAACATGAAATAAACAATACTAATAATAGAGAGGCTGAGATAGGAGAAGCAAGATTTCAAGATCTTATGTTGAACACAGCAAGACACTGTCATAAACAAGCTGAAAGTGTATATAGATTGTACAATGTTGGACCTATTTCTCCAATTACCAAATTAGAGAGACCATTGGACTACAATCAACAAATTTCTAATTCCTCATATTATTGGGTTTCAATCGATTAGGATATGTTGGTAATATTAATTTTCATATTAAGATATTTTAAAAAGTAATTGTCACTTCCTGTTGTTTTTGTTGTAAGAGGTGGAATTAGATTTGTGTGGATTTGTTGAAAGATTAACTTCTTGCCTCTTCTGGGGTGTAGTTTTGTTCCTCATGTTGTTATTTTCCATCTATTATTCTTTGTAGGGCTGGATTTGTGGAAAGATATTGTGTAAATTTTGTTTTGTCAAAGATTATCTTGATTTCTCCATCTATGGAGAGTTTTGCTGGGTATAGTAGCCTAGGCTGGCGTTCGTGTTCTTGTAGGGTCTGTATGACATCTGCCCAGGACCTTCTAGCTTTCATAGTCTCTGGTGAGAAGTCTGGTGTAATTCTGATAGGCCTGCCTTTATATGTTACTTGACATTTTTCCCTTCCTGCTTTTAAAATTCTTTCTTTGTTTAGTGCATTTGGTGTTTTTATTATTATGTGTCGGGAGGAATTTATTTTCTGGTCCAGTCTATTTGGGGTTCTGTAGGCTTCTTGTATGTTTATGGGCATCTCTTTCTTTAGGTTAGGGAAATTTTCTTCTATAATTTTGTTGAAGATATTTCCTGGCCCATTACATTGGGAATCTTCACTCTTTTCTATACCTATTATCCTTAAGTTTGGTCTTCTCATTAAGTCCTGTATTTCCTGGATGTTTTGGGATAGGAGCTTTTTGCTTTTTGCATTTTCTTTGACTGTTGTGTCAATGCTTTCTATGTTGTCTTCTGCCCCTGAGATTCTCTCTTCTATCTCTTGTATTCTGTTAGTGATGTTTGCATCTATGATTCCTGATTTCTTTCCTAGGTTTTGTATGGCCAGGGTTGTCTCTCTTTCTGTTTTCTTTATCGTTTCTATTTTCATTTTTAGATTTCTGGATGTTTTTGCTCATTTCCATGACCTGTTTGATTGTGTTTTCTTGAAGATCTTTAAGGGATTTTTGTGTTTCCTCTTGAAGGGCTCCTAGCTGTTTACCTGTGTTCTCCTGTATTTCTTTGAGGGTGCTATTTATGTCTTTCTTAAAGTCCTGTATCCCCACCTTGAGAAGTGGTTTTATATCTGAATCTTGCTTTTCCGGTGTAATAATGTGTCCAGGACTTGCTATGGTGGGGGAATTAGGTTCTGATGATGCTAAGTAACCTTGGTTTGTGTTGTTTATTTTCTTACTCTTGCCCCTGCCATCTGGATATCTCTAGTGGTACTTGCCCTTGCTAAATCTGACTAGAGCCTGTTCTTCCTGTGATCCTGGTTGTGTCAGAACTCCTCAGAGTCAAGCTGTGTCTGTGATCCTACGATTCTGAGATTCTGTGATCCTGGGCTTGTTAGGTCACCTGGGAGTAGAGCTTCCTCTGGGTGTTATGGGACTGGCTGCAGAGCTTGTGCCCAAGGTCTACTCTGGACACCAGCCCAGACGGACCAGAAGGAACTCAAGACACTAAGCTGGTGGAGTTCCTGTGTGCCTGGTCCTGCTGGTCCCAGTTACTCCCAGTGTTGGGACAGATGTTGGTTGCTCCTCACCTCTTATCCTGGGTGTGTCTGAGCTCCTGGGAGTGGAGCTTCCTCTGGGTGTTGTGGGACTGGCTGCAGAGCTTGTGCCCAAGGTCTGCTCTGGACACCAGCCCAGACAGACCGGTTATTCTTTTATTTTAGGCAATGGCTTGAGATTCACTACTGCACATATATGGGTCAGAGTATTTAGAGAGTAGATGTATTCTTCTGGGATACCAAATGTAAAATTAAAGTCTGTCACTGCAAGCAGAACTGGAATAAATTAAATGGTATATGAAGCATGATATTTTAAAGCATTATTAAGAGCTAATGTATGCATTTTGCCTGAAGAACAAAATAATGTCATATATGTATATTGAATTCTGATTTATTTTGGTAGATTACTTGAGACACATAGAAAATAGATATTGATAGAGCCATTCAATTCCTTCAGCTCTTATATTTTATTTAGTACACTGCCTATAGTCATAAATTTACAAGCTTCTCCTAAAATTAAGATCTTAGTATCACTGAGCATCATTGTCACTGTCAGCTACTTTACACTCTGCCATGTATGTTGTAATAGAAGACAGAATTTCTATTGCTTGTTTCCTCTCTGGGATATGAATTTATTGGAAAGTTTCTCTAATAATATAGTTCAAGGAAATTTAAGACTACATCAGAGAAAGCTAACATAAAAGCATACACACACACACACACACACACACACACACACACACAGACAGAGAAGGAATATTGTAATTATCAGCAAAATAAAACATGAAGTCTGAGATGTCAAACGAATATAAAAGTGAAGTTCCAATTTAATCATGTTGAAATAAAGCAAATAAAATGTGATATATCCACCATAGTGACCTAGAAAGATATCTTAGAAGTAAATGGTTTTAGTTTTAAGGATGATGATACCTTACTTTATTAGAAGTTTTCTAAATTTCAAAATTATATAAAATCCACAAGTGATGACTGCTTATGGTAACACTCCTTTTCGGAGACAGGACTGGGTACTTAGCACAAGCTGACCTTGAGCCATACTCGTTTCATGACTTAGCATCTTGAGTGTTAGGATAACAAGTGCCTGCTATCAAGCACTGAATTATTTCTTCTCTTAAAAAAAAAGTATATAAGAAAATACTTCTTGGAGTAGAATGCAGTTCCTGACAAAGTATTTATCATAATGAATGCTAGTATACTTTTTAATGTTATAAAAAAATTGTTTCAATCAAAATACACAAATTTATATGTGTATGTGTGTGTTTGTATGTGTGTGTGAACAATTAAAAATAAAGAACATGAATTTGAGGTAGAGGAAATGGTAAGGGCTGACAGAAAGAAAGGAAAGAGGAAAATGATATAATAATATTTTCATTTCAAAATTTTAAAAAACAATTTAAAATAATTACTACATTGATTTTATTCTAGCTTGTAGTATTGTCTGAATGTTGAGCTTTTTAATAAAATGTGCAAGACAGAAGAAAGTTTTGATGCCTTTTATTTCTGCAAGCTATGCTATCTACTAATAACTTCTACTTCTAACTGAAAATTTGCTGGGTATGCAGTTCTACATTAGTAAATGTATCCTTTCAGGAAACAGATTGTATCCATACTAGTTCTAGAATCAGCTGCTGTTGATAGTTCCAAGCTGACTCTTAGACCCTGTGTGTATTGTTACTGTGAAGAATGCTGGTTTCAGGGATTTTTATCAATTTCAGGTATAATGTAGGTGCCTGTGTAATGTACTCTTTATTCTGAAACATCTTGACTTTCTTTTCTGCAGACAAAATAAGAGAAAACAGGAAATTCAGTGGCTCCTAACTTAGTTCATATGTGTATCTTTTTTGCTACTTGTTTTTTACAATTACCAAATAGGTCCCATCTTTGTAAAGATTGAAAAACAAAGCAAGGTACCTAGAAAAAAGAATGTGTTTCCCCAGAAGTCCCCAGCATTGCTGCAGCCTATCAAAGATTGCTGCTCCACACCAAGCTCTTTTCCTTGACAGGAGCAAGTGTTGGCCTGAGCTTCTCAGAGCGCCTGTGTGCTCATCTTTTCTCTTGAGCGATGACTAATGCAGAAGCTCCTGTTTAAGTCAGTCTCTGGCAGGGTAAAAGGACAACGGGTTTGGTGGAAGAATCACCTTTCCACTCAAAGCCAGGCCCTTCTGCTCTTCTTCTATGATTCGAACTGAAGTCCCTGAGGAATGACTATCTGGTGATGCTTTCAATTCTCAGATTGATGAAGGGTAGTTTTTACTTAGTTGTCCTCCCCTTTCTCCATGTTTATATACAAGGGATACACAGTAGAAATGATTTTTAAATACACCCTAGAAGGATAATTTGGGACTTGTTGGAATAAAGGATATGTAATCACAAGACCTTAACCTGAAATGTGTAGTTTTGAAAAGTAGAAATGAAAACTGTGTATGTAAGGAAAGGGCTATGCAGTCATTGACGGCTGTGACATTGACTTCTAGTCAGTCATTGCTGCTCCATCCTTAGTCATTCATTTTGTATTGAATCAATTGACTGTATGCATGATTCATTGCTTTGTTCATATTTCAGTTCATAGAATATTTACATTGAAGATGCCAACGTTTAAACCACTGGCCATGAGTGTATAACTGGATTAGAGTTCATGAGCTTTTTAGGAAAGGACTACATTGTCTTAGAAAAGAGAAATGGGAAGGAAACCTAAGTTCTTTTCTGATACCTGTTTTCTAATCCAAATTTGCTATTATCTCTGCATTTTAACAGCACGTTCTCTTGTAATCTTAACTTGAAGATAAAGCCTACATAGTGAGGTAGAAGTAAGAAGCCAGGAGACTGATAAACACATGGACTCCTAGCTCAGAAACTTGTACTCCTGGAGATCTTATAAAAATGTGCATTGTCCTCAGAGTTACATTACTGTTGGTTCTTATTTCAAAAAGTTGTCTTTAAAATGGTCAGCTAGTGAATGAGCAAAGAAAATGAGATACATATATAAAATGAAATACTGTTATGGTAAAATGGCTCCTTGAATATATCATTACTGTAGTCAAGAATATTGCTACCTAAGTAGAACAGAGTTCAAGTCTCCAGGACACATATAAAGCTGGATGCAGTAGAGCTCCTAAGGATCAGATGAGAGGCAGAGGAAAGATAATCCCTTAGAACTTGCAAGCCAGATAACCAGGGTACAGAGCAGTTAACTACAAGACATGCTGTCTCTAACATGTGGAAGCTGATGATCAATACCTAAACTTGCTCCCTGGTCTCCACATATACAATGTGTTACATGTGCATCCCCATTAACATCCATCATGAACATGGAAACACACACAGTTTTAAAGTGGGATGCTCTTCATCTGAGGTAGGGATATCATCTAAACACTTATGCTTTTATCTCCAGATAAGCCAATCTTTCATCCTTGGTCAAGGAAGCTTCCTTTTTCTGCAGTTATACACCATCAAAGGAATCTACAACTGATCAGCATAGAGAGAACAGCAGAGCCCCTATACCTAGGGCTCAAGGAATAACACGGCTGAGAAGTAGAGAGCATATGTAAGAGTCAGTGCACCATCATATCTACCACAACCTGCTACCTTCTATTTATGGCAGAGAGTTACATCCACTAAATCTTAATGCACTCATGCAAACAAGAGCTGCACAATCACAATACCATTTAACACCCTAAAGTCAGTGGAGGAACCTCACAAGGTTCCAGACTTAGAAAAAGGCTGTGGAGGTGGCTCAAACACTAAAGTAATCAATGTACTTGCATAAAACTCTGTATTTGTGTTAGAAAATATATTTTTTGGAATAGTAGAAGTTTGCTTGCAATTTTAGTGCTGAATTGATTGAAGTAGGCAGATTAGTGAGTTTACTAGACACTGAGCCTTCCCATTTATTTATTTAGGTATTTATTCATTATTTATTTATTTACTTATTATTTACTTAACATCTCATTCACAGCTTCCTTCTTTATCTTCTCCCAGTTCCATCCTTATAATTTTCTACCCCATTCTCTCTACCTTCCTCCTCAGAGAAGGGGAAGCCCACCTTGGGTACCAACCTACTCTGGGACATCTAATCCCAGAAGGACTAGGCACAGTCTCTCTCAGTGAAGGCCAACCAAGAGGTACAGGTAAAGGGAAGGGGATCCAATAGCAGGGAACAGAGTCCAAGACAGGCCCCACTCCACTTGTTAGAGGACCTACATGAAGACCAATATATTTGCTACAAATGTGTAGGGGGCCTATGTACAGCCCCTATATACTCCACTGGTTGGTGTTCCAGTCTCTGTGAGGTCCCATGGTCCCAAGTTTGTTGACCCTGTAGGTCTTCTAGTAGAGTCCTTAACCCCTCTGGTTTGCTCAATTCTATTCTCTACTTTGTCAAGACTCCCCAGGCTCCATCTGATTTTTGGCTTTGGATCTCTGCATCTGCCTCCATCCACTGACAGACGAAGCCTCTCAGGATACAGTTATGTGAGGTTTCTGCCTGCAAGCATAGTGGAGTACATTAATAGTGTCAGAGGTTGACTCTCTCACATTGGATAGGTCTCAAGTGGGCATAATTGGTTGGCTGTTCCCTGAGTCTCTGCTCCATCTTTATCTCTGCACATCTTATAGGCAAGACAAATTTTGTGTTGCAGCTCCAATTATAACTAAGAAACAGTCTTATAAGACAAACACAAAAGACAGTAGTGAGTGGTTAAGGAAGACAACTGTGATGGTTTAAACATACTATGTCCCTGAGAAGTGGCACTATTAGAAAGTATGGCTAGATATGGCCTCCATAGACTCATGTGTTTGAACAAGCCTATGGGGGCCAGGGAATAGAATATGGTGGTTTGACTTTGGTTGGCCCATTAAGAGATACGGCCTTGTTCAAGTAAGTGTGGCCTTGTGGGAGGAACTGTGTCACTGTGCGGGTGGAGTCTGAGGTGTGATGCTCAAGCTCCTCCCAATGTGGAAGAGGCCTTCCACTTGGCCCTCCGCAAAAGAGAATCTCCTTCTGTTGCCTATGGATCAAGATGTTGACCTCTTGGATCTTCAAGCACCATGTCTGCCTGGATGCTGACATTGATTCCCACCATGATGATAATGGGCGGAACCTCTGAAACTGTAAGCCAGCCTGAACTAAAATGTCTTCTTTTATAAGAGTTACCTTGACCATAATGTCTCTTCACAGAAATAAAGCCCTAGTTAAGAGAACACTCAAGGCTGACCCATGACATCTGCAAGTATGCATAGACATGTGTTCATTTATACATATGAACACACATGGGCATGTAAACATGTATATACACAAAATTTAAAAAATTATGTATATTCTTATATACCTATGGAGAAGCTCATGATCAGCTGCCATGCCTCCTTCAAAGCAGTCATGTATTAGCAAAGGAGTTTTATAATCTACATATATTCATTGGTATTCTTGTTCCCCAGATGGACACAGTACATTAAGTAATTCACAATGACTCAGACCTTTACTTCATGCTGCACAATCCATGTTTAAATATTAGATGATATTTAAACTGCTTACCCACATTTGTTTAATTGAATAAATAAGTGACTGCATTATAGGATCTAATCATTAAATAAATTAGCAATTCACAGATAATAAAATAAAAAATAGAGGTGATGTATATTTTTAAATATTCCTGAGAAATATTTTTGAGATAAGAAGTGACTGGGGCATACGACTCCAAGGATAGTTCCCCCAAAATGTATATCAATACGTTCATAAGGAGAAGAAACATAAAGAAGATGTTCCCATTTTTAATTATATTAGCCCAGAGGCAAATCTACAGCAAGCATTTTCATATCAGTCTTTATAAAGTCATATGTCCTGAGCAGAATGAGATGGTTTAGAGATTATTTTGAATATAAGTGAGCAAGATTATAGCTAAATTTGACATACTTCGATGGTACCAGGGAAAGGTGGGTTATTGTGCTATTAAAATTCTCCTCTAAGTTTCTGTGAATAGAACATGACTGTATAGGTCAAAGTGTACTTGTAGTTTCCAACCCAGTGAATGATAACTTCAGAGTTCCTAAAGTTATCTCCAGACTTATGTAAAATATGTGTGTGTGTGCATGTGTGTATATGTGTATGTGCACGTGCAAGTGTGTATGTCTGTGTGCATATGTATTTATTGTGTGTGTGCATGTATGTTTATGCATGTGTATGTGTATTTATGTGTGTATAGTAGAGATCTGAGTGTGTATGTTTGTGTATATACAGGTGTGTGTGTGTGTGTGTGTGTGTGTGTGTGTGTGTAGGTATGTGAATGGAAACTTCTAAAAATAAACTGTATCTATAGGGAGTGAAACAGGGAGTGACTGACTTATTACAGTTTTATTACTATGAAAAACTTAGAATGTGGAAGGTTCAATGACTAGTTAGTAACCTTATCATGGGCTAGTACTAGCTCCCTTGATCAGCTGTTGCTTTACCATTTCTTTGTCAGAATCTTACAATATCAAATAAAAATCTTTTAGAATCTATGAACTTAGGAGATCACTAGAGTCCATCAACCCAAAAGCTCAGATAGCATCTTTGGCCTATAGATTGATGGGCCCACCATTTAAAATTGTCTTGATTTATGGATGTTTTTGTTCTGAAAAACTGTAAAACCTTCATGAAATTGCTTCCACTCTGGAGTGTGGAATTCTGCACAACCTAAATCTGCGTTATACATCTATGGTTCCAGAATAAACTGTCTTTTAGTTCCTTTAAGATGAGAGCTGGGAATCTGGTTTTACATTCATATGGGGGGTCAAAATTAAGATTATGGGCCATTTGCCTAATCCTAAATTAAAGTACTTTGAAATATATTCACACCTTACATATGTAACCATAGGAAAATGGATTATGGATTAAAAATTGTGATCATCAAATGCAACACTTTTAGCATACCACACCAGAGTTACAGCCTTTTTCACTCCTCTCTCTTTTAAAGATCTCTCTAAAGAATTACCAAGTAGCAAAAACACTGTTATGAATAGACTCATGCTGTAGGTGTTATACAGCAGAGACTGGCTGGGAGTGGGACCAGGTGTGGGAGAAGCAGAACAGGTGGAGACGAATGGAGCAGAACCCACCAATCATGATGCAAACAGGCCTGAGGGCTTCACATACACATGCTCACAAGAATCAGAGTGAGTATTGGAATGTTCATGCTTGCCTGCCCCCTTGACTCATATATTTCCTCTCACAGTGTATCCTCATTTTTTGTGACATAATGCCTTCCTCTTTTTGCATTCAAAATAGCTAGTTTTCCCCCTCATTTAAGTTGTATTAAACTGAAATGAAAGAAGGGAAAGAGCTAGAATAAGTTTTATCTGACGTATGTTGTTTTCCTGCCACTGGTGCCTAAGGACGTTTCTAATATCTGTTGAGAAGATGAATGACAAGCCTGAGTATTTGTTTCATTTTGTAGGCTGCAGAAGTCATGTCTGGACTGTATAAATTAGGTAGCTTACAATCCCATTTGCCTGTTTCAATTTCTATGCTTGACTGTTGATCCAGGGTACTCACTCTTCATCTGAGTCAACTTTGATCCATGTTGAGATATAACTATCTAGCAACAGAGTGCAAGAAGGAAAATAGAAGTTCGATTTCCAAATTATTTTCCGTCTCTCATTTATAAAACAAAACGAAAGGAAAGATTCAATTCCAATTACATATATCTTCATGTATTATTAGATAGATACTGTATTACTAGAGATGATTGCTAGAGATGATTAATGAGTGTAGCATACCTTCAATTTACCTTAAATAAATGTAATTTACTCACAGACAAAATAAAATATTCCTGAAAGCCCATCAGTGAAAATAATGGCCATTTTTTCTTTCTTTTGCCTTTTTGCCTCTGAGTCAATCTTTCTCTTTTTGTTTCTGCCTTTTTTCTGGTAGCCACATCAGTGTAAAGCTACACTGACTAGTGATGCTCAGCTGCTAAGACTAGTAAAGCTTGTGCTGCCTGTTGGATTCTTGTAAGGAGAAATATACTGCTACCAGAATTTCATCAAACACTTCTTTTTTTTAAATTAGATATTTTCTTTATTTACATGTCATATGATATCTCCTTTCCCAGTTTCCTCTCCAAAAAATAAAATAAAATAAAATAAAATAAAATAAAAACAAAAACAAAAACAAAACAAAACAAAAAAACCTGTTCTCTCCCCTCCTCCTGCTCACCATCCCACCCCCTCCTCCTTCCTGGCCCTGGCATTCCCCTACACTGGGGCATAGAACCATCACAGGACCAAGGGCCTCTGCTCCCATTGATGACCGACTTGGCCATCTGCTACATATGCTGCTGGAGCCATTAGTCCCACC
The DNA here is from genome assembly GCA_019843815.1 of Montemys delectorum. Classification (NCBI taxonomy): domain Eukaryota; kingdom Metazoa; phylum Chordata; class Mammalia; order Rodentia; family Muridae; genus Montemys; species Montemys delectorum. The sequence goes on along the minus strand of JADRCD010205674.1, from coordinate 19,575 downwards.
ATGTGTACTCTTTGGTTGGTGGTTTAGTCCCTGGGAGCTCTGAGGGTACTAGTTAGTTCATATTGTTGTTCATCCTAAGGGGCTACAAACCCTTCAGCTCCTTGGATCCTTTCTCTAGCTTCTTCATTGAGGACCCGGTACTCAGTCCAGTGGATGGCTATGAGCCTCTACTTCTGTATTAGTCAGGCACTGTCAGAGCCTCTCAGGAGACAGCTATATCAGGCTCCTGTCAGCCAGCACTTGCCAGCATCCACAATGGTGTCTGGATTTGATGATTGAATATGGCAAGGATTCCCAGGTTCTAATTCTGTTTCTCGTCTTGGTAATACACAGGCAGACGTTCTATAACAATATAGTATATTTAATTGCTTAAACTGTCAGTATAATACATATAATACATTTAATTAATTAAACTACCAGTAGTGTTTGCAATGATATGAGGATGCACACATGATCACTTGAAAATCACATGACATGAATATTTGCTTTACCAAATAAGGAAATTTAACATTTTAAAACTTTTACTGGATTTTCTGATATTTTTTTCCTGCAAAGTACTATTATAAAACTATTGCTTTCTGGTGGGGGAGCTGGCAGAAGGACTAGAGGAGCAGAGGGTGATTGCAATAGCATTGGAAGAACAACATGGGCTCGCCTGACCACCCATTTCTCCCAGAGACTAGGCCACCAACCAAGGAGTGTACCCGGAGGGATCCATGGCTTGGATACATATTAGCAGAAGATGGCCTTCCCTGACAGCAATGGGAGAGGAAGCCCTTGGTCCCCAGGAGGTTTGATGCCTCAGGGTAGGGGGATGCTGGAGCAGTAGGGCAGAAAAATGTGGATGGGTGGGAAAGCCCCCTCACACAGGCAAAGGAGAGGGCCGAGGGTGGTGTGGGATGTGGAGTTGGTAGAGAGGTAACCAGGAAGTACGATATCATTTGAAATGTAAATGAGTGGAATGATTGGTAAAAAAAAATAATAATAAAATAAAAATAAAAAATAATAAAAAGTGCTTATAGAAGTATGATAAGAGTTCATTTTCTAATTGTCTCTTCTCCTTCCTTCCTTCCTTCCTTCCTTTTTTTTTTTTTTGGACAGGCAGCAGCATTTGACCTCTGTTTTCTAGCACACATTTTCCAGTTTTCACCCATTCTTCTGTAAATTGTTATAGCCTCCAAGTTTACAAGGCTTCTGTGGGGTGGGTATCACCTTTATAAAAAGAAGTATATTCACTAGAGTTTACTCAGTTTAATCAATAATTCTTCCTGCTCCAGGCTTGCTTCAATGTCTAGTTCTGTCCAGGAAAAACAAGAATTGTTAGTTGTAAAGTCCTATCACTATACCAACACTCCTAGACTAACTAGAGAATGTAGGAATACATAAAGGAACCATTGGAGAATAGGGTGGGAAGAATTATAGAAAAGGAAACAGCAGAAAGCAAATTATCTGAAGGAGAAACTAGGAACAGTATGAGGTTTAATTTGGGATTGATAAAGAAGACAACACAAAGGAAGGGAGAGGAACTAACATAAGAGTAAGGATGTCTGATGTCTGGTAAAGTCATAAGGAGTTATATTATTACCTACCTAAAATACCTACACTACAGGGAAGTCTTTGTATGGCATATACATGTATAGTTTAAATAAGTTTTCCCATCTGAGCTGACAATGCTTCCCCAAGAGCTACAGACTTGCAAAAACGCCAACAAATGCACAAGAAATCCTCTGAGCTATTGGTCAGGCTTGTCTAAGAGACTTACAAATATTGTAGGGTATTGCTTTGACTTTGGTTGCCTGCAAGAGGTAGAAGGCAATTCCTCATCACTAACGACATTGCTCACTTCAGCCACAGGACCCACAGGGGTAATGATGGGTCTGTGCCGAAAGCTTCTTCCCTAAGGACTTACATTCATGGTAACAGAAGATGTCAGGAAAGCTTTAAAAGAAAGGAAGCAACCAGTGCTCCTGCATCATGCCTATGAACCACATCAACGAATGGCAGCACACAGGACCTTTCATAAGGTTACAATAACAGCACACATACCTTGGAAATAAGCAACAGTTCTCTAATGGGAACCATGCCAGAAGAGGAAAATTGTGCCTGTTACATGTTTGGTATCAAAGAAGGCTGGTCCACTCCATGCTACAGAAGTAACAAAGCATAGTATTCTAGGGACTACACAATGGGAGTTCACGGGGCACTGATGAACATGGAATATCAGAACTTATCAGAGTGAGCACAGTAGGATGCAGGAAGCCAGAAAGAGAATCATGATGCTAAAGGCAGAGGTAAAAATACCAGAACTCATTACTCAATTTATCCAGCTTTGCTATTTTTCTGAACTGGGATCCACGGACTGCAGCGGATACTGTTCATCCAGAAGGGACTCCCCAATATCTCCTCAGCTAGAGCACTTGGTAACACTTCCTCAGACATTTTCTCTGGGCTCTACTAATATTTAGTACATGCTGGCTGCATTAGCTTTCTGGAACTCCTGAAAAAAAATCAGACTAGATGATTTAGAACAAAGAATCATAAAGAAATGAATCATCTGGCAGTCTTGAGACTACACCTTAAAACCTGACACATCTGGTACAAGGCCTAACATTTCTGATTCATACATTGAGATTTCAAGACATGCATCCTGTGCCATCCTGTTCTATCCACAACGGTGAGAAAACCATGAAAACAATTTGAAGATTGTTGAACTCAGAATAGATGCTGACATTAGACTCTGAAGATCACAGTTGCAATCAGGGGTATGCCGAAACGGGACACTCAGCAACCAGGTAGGAAATGTTTTCATTAAGGAAGAGCCAGGAAGTCAGTGAAACTACCCTCAGTCCTAGGCAAGACAAGATACCAAACAATTGAGGTGATAGAACTCACTCTCCGTAGGAAGAGTCTAAGTCAGGAATGAGCAAATTGCCTGGGAGGATGAAGTCCTGTGAGGACAGAAACTCTAAATGCTTCACACATTCAAATATCAGAATAATAGCTTATTACACAAAGTGCTTGTCTTTCAACAATGAAGACCTGAGCTTGATCCCCAGATTTCATTTTAAAAGGGCTGTTCGTGTCTTTGGAATGCCAGCATTGTAAAACCAAGACAATTGGATCCCTGGGAATCATTGGTCAACCAGCTTGGCCTATGTGGTGAGGTCCAGGTCACTAAAATCCACTACCTCAAAATGAGAGGCGGGGAGGGGAGGAAGAGGGAGAAGAAATGAGGGGGGATGAAAATGAGTGTGAGTCATATCTGAGGAATGAATGACACCAGAGAGTTTATGGACTCCACATAGACCTGAACCTGGACACACATGCGCATCCACACACACCCTCACAGGGGTCCGGCATCTGTAACAACACAAAGCAACACAGGGTAGTTCTCAGCCATGGCTGTCTACAAGTACACAGGTGTAGCAGATAGGCGTCTAGGAGTGTAATCCCAGCAGCCAGACTAAGCACAGCTTTTCCTTTCCTCGTATCAGCTAAACACACAGTTAATTTAGAAAGAGGAACATTCGATTTCATTGGTATCTATTACTTTTTCTAATGTTCTGTTTATTTTGACCAAACCACAGTCTCTTTGATTAAGATAAGCTGCAAACAGATCCTTTCCATATTATATAATTCTAATTAGATGCAGTTAATTGAGAAAGTGAAGGAAGTTTTTATTTGGCAGGTTTTATGAGTAGAGCATTTTAATTAAGTAGAACTTCCAAGGGATATTGATAATAGTGTTTGGTTTAAATTGAGAATAAAATCTCTTCACCCCATGAGAATGAAGGCACACAGAGGCTATATTTCTTTTTCATTAAAGAAAACCCATGTCGACTCTGTTTGTAAGACATTTCAGTGCATCTGGTGATGGGCATGCTTAAGTCTTTAGCCTCTGAGGTCACAGAAAGATTTCTGGCAGAAATAGGTGGAAAGCTTGTGAGGACCGGAAGGTTTTAATGGTCCAGAAACCTTTGTGCTAAGAAAGCATCTGCTGGCTTCTGAATCAGCACCTGCCTGATGGGAACCACAAGGTTCATCATAAAAGTTCTCGGCTACTGGGTGTCCATGAAGATCTTTCTGCTTCATTCTGTCTGCTACTTATTTATACGCTTGTCACTAACTGGAGGCTTAATTGAAACTAATATCATGCAATCAGCTGGTTAATTTTTCCACAAAGTAAACAAAATCTGTAGGTATAATTTAATGCGCCCCCATAGCATACTGTCTTCTATGTTCTAGACATTGCTTAAATAAGGCACAATCACTTTGTCCTGCCATCATTATGAGCATGTTGTAGCTTCATTTTTCCCATTGCTGTGATGTATTATCTAATAAAAGCAACTTTGGCTCAGAGGTCAAGGATGCAGTCCATACTGGCATGGACACCAAGGTGTGAGACAGCTGTTCTCAGCCACAATTAGGAAGCAATAAACTACGAATGCATGGTGCTGTTCAGAAGTTATCTCCACTGCCACAGGCCGGCCAATCTGGGCCTCCCTCAACCAGCAGGAGAAACAGGGTCCTAGTCATGTCGTCCTAGTCATGTCGACAAGGCGTAGGCGAAGAAATGATGGCAGAGACGACACATGGAAGTGCAGGATCTGAATGTATTTCGCAAAAATGGCATCAGACTTTTATAGTCATTACAAAAGAGGAATGAAAAATCTGGCAGCTCAGTGGTCAGGGTACCTCTGAGGCCATCTAAAGCATACTGGGTCTGAACAGTCAAAATAGGTAACTGTTTTCTGCATCAACAAGGTATATCTTAATTTCCAAACACTTATTTACATAAAATGTCACTGACATATTATGTAATTATAGAAAGACTAACTACACAAAGGCCAAGAATTATTTTGTATCTCTTTTCATTTTTCTGAGATGAATATTTAACATGTAAGGCATTATTAATAATTTTCAATGTAAGAAAATTTCTTTCTGTGAATTCGGTTTCATATACTTTGACAGTAGAGTCAAAATCGTGTTTCAATGAGTGTATATTCAGTGAAAATTATTCTCTGTAATGTTACCCTTTAGTATATTACAAGCAAAGAGGCAAGGGCAAGTTCCATGCTGTAGCTATGGATACAGAGGAGTCTCAAACACAGTAGCAAATTTTGTTTGAATGTGAAGCAAATTTATCTTCAAAGGATGTAGCAACTTCACAATTCCCTGAGCTTCTGACAAAAATGTTACTGTGCAAATATTGATAATTAAATTCAATATATTCCTTAGGCTTTTACCAGTATTCCAAAAGGCTCATGGGACAACACTATGTAAGTTATGAAGATTATAACATAAATTTTGACTGAAACCAAGGTGACTGAAATATATGTAGTTTGTATGAATATTTAAAATGTATTATTTGCATTTTATATTTTTATTAAGGAGTGGTTTAGATATAAGTATTTTTGTTCATCCCTTCAAAAGACTTCCAATACTCCACAAGTTTGACGTATAACTAAATTTCTTATGTTTACCTGGTTTTACATGGCTTATATTTAAAATGAGGGTATCAATGTAACTTGGCGAGTATCTATTTATAATAATTCGTATATTCATTCTCATGGTCACCTACCCATTCCCCCTGTCCCTGCCCCTCCCCACACCCAAGCCCCAATCC
>JADRCD010205674.1:0-13939 GCA_019843815.1 Montemys delectorum | reverse complement strand
GGGGAATGGGTTATCTCACTCAGGATAATAATCTTTAGTTCTATCCATTTGCCTGAAAAATTCATGAGGTCCTTGTTTTTTCATAGCTGAATCATATTCTATTGTGTAGATGTCCCACATTTTTTTCCATTCTTTAGCTGAGGGACATCTAGGTTGTTTCCAGTTTCTGGCTCTAATGAACAAAGCAGCTATGAAACAGTTGACCAAGTATCTTTTTGGGATAATGGAGCATCTGCAGTTTACGGGGAGATAGGGAACATCTCCAGGAAGAGATTGAGATCTGGGATATGGATGGTGCCCAAGAATCAATGGAGTATCCTTAACTGTGACTCATAGCATTGAGTATATGAAGCCTGGGGAGGCTGCTTCCTCTGACCAGGCATGAAGCCCAGTGGAATTATAGGGACAACAACCCACCCACAAAACTTTTTACCCAAAACTTATCCTGTCTACAAGAAATGCAGGGATTATGGATAGAACAGGTACTGAGGGAACAGCCAACCAACAACTGGCCCAACTTCTAACCCATCCCATGGCCAAACACCAATCCCTGACACTATTAATGTTGCTCTGTTATGCTTGAAGACAGGAGTCTAGCATGGCTGTCCTCTGAGAGGCTTCACCTACCAACTGACTCAAAAAGATGTAGACATCCACAGCCAAATAGTTGATGGAGCTTAGGGACTCTGGTGGAATAATTACAGGAAGGATTGCAGACCCTAAGAGGATAACATCTCTACAGGAAGACCACCAGAATCAACTAACATGGACTTGAGGCTCTCAGAGACTAAACCACCAACCAAAGAATATTCATAGGCTGGATCAAGGCCTCTGCACATATATGTAGCAGATGTGACATTTATTTAATGCCAAATAAAATTGACATTATTTTCTTTAGGATGAACAGAGAATTACAGGGTATATAACCAAAGGAATCTAAGTCAACTACCACAATACTATCTGGACACATGTGTTTACTGTTATTGTACTACTAGAAATAGCTAAGATATAGAAGTAGCCTAGGTATATATCACTGGATAAATGGATAAATAAATGTGGTTATAGATGCAAGGGTGTGTGTATACTCAACTATAAAGAATCATATATATTCTATATATTTTTTGTAATATAAATATACTATACTCCAAAGAAACAAATTTGAAATCTATCAATAGTCATCTTAATATTAATAAGAGTAAAATTTAGCATCATTAAACTATTAAGTGTTGGATATGATCTCCATATTTGTATCTACCACTAACAAAAAATTGACCACATTTGGAATAAAATAGATCCAGATGACACCAAAATATACTGGTTGTTGAGAGATCATTCTGCAATGGAACCTTGAGTGACATTTTTCCTTAGAGGAGACCTCTAAAGAGAGGATAAAGATACAGAAGATGGAATCAGAGACTGGAAGGTAGATACAAAGAAACAAATGGATTACCTACAGCCACCAGGATTTAGTGGCATGAACTAAGTTACTTCTCTCACTACTGGTGGAAAATGCTTGATCTAAACAACTTGAAGACTGAAGGTTTTTTGGCTCTTTGTTACAGAAGGTTCCATCTGTGGTTAGTCTACCCACACTTTTGGGCAGAACATCTTCACTATAGGAGTGTTCAATGGATGAGATTATTTACTTTGTGGAAGACAGAACAAAACAGTAACAGGGTCCAGATAAGACCATCAAGGACACATGCCCACTGGTCTTCTTTGTCCAACTATATTCCATAAAGTAGGTTACCTTTGTCTTATTTATCTATTTACCTATTTGTTTTAATTATGTGAAAACCCAGGAAAAAAAGCTACACTTCTTCAAGGACTCTTCTCTCTACAGAGGACCAGACTACTGCCCACACTCAATCTTCTTGTCTCATTTGACTGCCTCACAAACTTAGGTCTCATTTAAAACTCTTTCTTAGCTTCAGGTTTCTGCCTTCCAATAAAAGCATTGGAGTACAACCTCTCCACAGGCTCTGTTTCTGGAAAACATAAAGTGGGAAACAATGTTGTTAATTATCTACAGTTTGTACATTTGATCTGGAGTCCACACCACACCCCTTCATTCCTTTCTATATGTCAGATAGCTCAAGAAACACTCCTGTTCATTATTGCCCTAGGAGAAAATGAAACCTTTAGCTTCTATTTGGTCAAAGATAAAGCCTTGGTAGTAATTTTCAGTTTTTCCTTCATACTAGGGAATCAAATAACTAGAAATAATTACAAAGATGTCCCTCCTTTATTTAAAGAAGTTATTTTTAGTTTATGGTAATTTAAATGTTCCTAACAATTGAGTTTCTCAAGCTTTCAGCTCATATCTTCTTTCTCTCTAAATTCAGTCTTAAGTAAATAGCTGGTAGTTATCCACTAACTCAAAGTAGAGCTCACACAATCTGTGATGTTCCTTAAATGCTTGGTACAGATTCACTGATCTGCCAGACAGTAAGTTTCATACATGCAAACTATGGTGAATTGAGAGTCCATGTGGAGAATGCATTTCTGTAGCATATGTAATGTTTTGATATATTAACTGTGACAAATATTTATAGGCTTCATTTGCTTAAATGCAAAAAGCTTATACATATAATTTTGTGGTACAGATATTTGACAAAAGAAGAGAACATACCATTATTATTATTGTTGTTGTTGTTGTTATTGTTATTATTATTAAGCATTATTCGATTTACCATCTCCATGATTTAATATCTGACAGCATTTCAGTTAGTATAGATATAAAATATTATACATAAAATCTGGGAAATCTATACAAATTAATCTAGCAATGGTGCTTTTAAAATCAAATGATTTGTCTATTTATCACTTCCTTTTAGATAAAAATAATAGACATGTCTAGAATTAAATATGGCACAGCCAACCAATCCCTTATATATTTATATTATGTATTCTGCATGTTTTATGCATTTGACACAATTATTATTATTTTGCTTTTAAATCTCTGGAAAGATTCTCGTATTCAGAAGATGGACCTAGACCTGTGTAATATAGGCAATAGTAACTGGACATAGTGGATTATTATGAAATAAAAAGGTATTGTGAAATTGACGTTAGTGAGATCTGGGTTGAATAGTTAAGAGGGAATTTCTGGTGAATATGATCAAAATACATTGTGTTCATGAGTGACATACTGAAAGAATAAAAATAATTTTATAAAATGCATATACAATTAATTAGTATATTATTATTAATACTAATTATCATTACAATTAATTAATATTAATGCTAATTAATATAATTAATTAAAAAATATAGATATACTATTATATACAAATTTGCACAAGCTATACATTTTCATTAAATGTTGATGAAAGTTGCAAGGAATTATAATATTAACTTATTTACTTTACAGGTGTTTGCATAGTGACTATGTTTAAATGAACCAGACTTTAGTCATTATTGTTCGGAACAGAGCTTGTCTTCATCCTTTGCTTAGGCTGCAGAATCACCTCCCAGTTTACAATTGAGGACATTTCTCCATTTTTTAAAGAATGTCAACTACTCGTCAAAATGTCAGTGTAACATTTATTAGTTTTATGAGATATAAGGGTAAATTTTAGGGTGCAGTAAGAAACACATGCTCACTAGCACAAAGGAGTTCCAAGCTCCCAGAATCCCTGGTCACGATCAGACATTTTCAGTCTCAAATTTATCTTCCATGACTGGAAATACTTAAAAGAGAATTTTTAAAAATAGTATGAATAGTATTTCAAAGTACAATAAATAAGAAGGTCAATTTATAAATAGATGCTTTTAAGAGTCATATTTAGCTACTTTCCTCTGCAAAGAGCAAGGTATTAAAAAATAAGTTATATGTTCATCTGTACTTTGAAGATATTGCACACACATTGCCTTCAAACAATACACAATTCACATCATTCAACAACTGCTCCTACTCTTCTGTTCATCTAAAATGCAGAAATATAGAAGAGCAATCTTTTTATTGCTCTGCCCTCCCTCCTCATGTGTCTGGCCATTCCTAATTTGTCCAAATGGGAAATATTTGAAAAGAGACCTTACCTACACTATCTCATATTTCAAATCATGTTTCAGAACAAGGAACTGACACCACTTCATCATTGTCCCTGATAGCAGAGTGCTCCATGGATTCATCTCCATGCATATCTATTCCTTTTAGGTAAGTATGGTTAGTCTGCTGTGAACTACTGAGCTGTCTTCATGACTGCCACATCTAAGGGACTCCTGTGGCTCTCACGACACACTTAGAACATCCATTAATGTCTTCACACACAGTCCTAAGGTATGTTTCTAATAAGTCCAACTCTTGACAAAACTCTTCTATTGCTTTCCCCCTGTGTGATCAGAGGCTATTCTTTGACATACTATCATTCCAGGATTCAAACCACTAAAGAAAGATGAGACAAACTGTAACAATTTATCTGATATCAAAATAATGAGGCATGAATGCCAAGAAAAGAACATGACTCAAAGGACATACAGAACTAAACTATACAACAGAAAATAAGACTAATCTGTAATGGCCTTATAGACTTCATTTCAGTGATATACTTCTAATTCTTTTCATATCACATTTTTCTACAGCTCCTGAATTTTACAGAATAGAAAGGAGGAGAGTTAAAGTTCGTAATTTTTTATTTACTATGCATTGTTGACCTTAATGACAGTAGCTATAGTGCGTATATAGGAAATGGTGGATAGAGCTGAGCCATAGTGCTAGAGTTGGCTTACACTGAATGATTAACTTTGGGATTTTGAGTTATCTAGAATTATTCTCTTACGTAATTCAACAGCATTATCAATCTGACAGCTGATTTAAAATTTAAATTTGGAAATAATTGATCTCACTTTTTTCTAATGCGTCATCCCTGCACAATGCCCACACAGTTCAGTTTTTCTAGTGCATTCCCCTGCAGTATTTTCATTTTATTCACAGTAATAAAGGATGAGAGAATGGTGATTGTGGGTAAACACTCTGGCTGTTCCCTCCTATCTGGATCTAAATAGGGTTGACAACATGAGAGTGTTTTTAAGAACACACCATACTGCTGTTATGGTTTTTTACCATATCATACAATGACACCAAGATAAGAATTTTTTTTGTAATATATAATTACAGTAGTAGCTTTATTGTTTCTTGAAGACAGTGCATACACTCTGCATGAAGCTTGCAAAGAGGTGTACTGTTTCGAGTGCTACTTATAATCTGCTTAATTGTAATGCTGGCAGAGAAACAGATAGCCAGCTGAAAATGGGGCAACAACAGAAGCCCACTATCCTGAAATTTTGTGGGCTTTTAATACAATAATCTTAAGGAATTAAGAGTTACCAGATTTTCATTACTTAAGCAATTTTCAGTTGCAGTTGCATAGCTTGTAGATCTGTATTCAATAGTATAGGGAAATTACTTAAACTGCAAGCACAATTTCAGAAGATTGGATAAATGACTCTCGACAGTAAATGGAATAAGCACACAGGTTTTGGCTGTGTATCTGTCTCTTGGATCCTATGGATGCTTTTACAATTTATTTTGTTGATAAATATTATTTTCTATTTTTGGTGTTCTTTGAACATTTAATTATTTTATTGTTGCACTTCAATTTGGATTATATTCACTGACACTTTATTTCTTATATAAGCGGGTGTTTACATGCTTGTTTAGCTTACTTGTGGCTTTTCGATGTTTACTGTATTGCATATAATTTCCAGGTTCAAACACAGAAATTTGTCAATAGAAAGTTATTTGATGAAAATGTTGAATTTATTCTTAGATATTAAACAAGAAGATATTGTCATAACTAAATGAATAACAAAAAACATGTTTTGACACAGTTGTACTTTATGTCTGTTCAGTATCCCCAGTTAGCATCCTTATGTGTCTACAAATAACTACTTCCTCAAAAATGAGAAAGAGGTAAAATTACTCTATTTTATTGAATAATAACAAAATTGTATGATTAATTACTTATAATTCTTTTCACATAAATTAGCCACTTTGATATCTACACTTATATATTCAGATTCTTCTATTTTTCCTCTTGTCGTTTGACTTTTTGATATCTTTAAAAATAATAGTGTTTGGTTTCATAGTATTTGTCTAGTCTTTTGTCTAACAAGAAATGAACACTCCAGACTTGCTTTAGGCAACTGTCCACCTGCACGTGCATAACATAAATCATGTAGTCATCCAGAGGCACAGCCTTCTCCACCCAGCCTCTAGTATCATCTGACCTATCAAGGCTCCTAGGTGGATCTTAGGAACGTTCAGTCATGGCATGGTAGGTTTACTCACTCTCTGGAGGAAAATATATATACTGTCTTTTAGCCTATGGCTTAATATTGAAGTTTAAGGAATAGAGATTCTGAGAGTTCAAGATCCTTTATATATGGTCAAGCAAGGAATTTGAAATTATCAAGTAGCTGCAGAGGATCTGGGAAGAGATTTGTGTTGGTTGAAGACAGACTGAGTAGCAATGTGGGCAATCAGTATGAGGAAGAAGGCGTCCAAAGACCATTCACAAATACAATGGACAGAGATTGATGGCAAAAGTACCTTTTTGGATAAGCAGTATACTTGGCTGTACACTGTCCAGAAGTCTTGCCTAAAATCAGAGATAGTCTGAACAAGGAATACATCTGGTCTTAAGCAAAGCTTCATTTAAAGAAGTAAGAGTTGTAATGGCCAAGGGCACAAAAATAGTGAACCAGTCTTAGACTCTGAGAATTCCTTAGCTGCCTTCTAAAGATCCCAGTTGATCCAAGAACAATGAGATGCAGATTTCTAACTCAAAGCGGGGCTGGTCCCCAAGGGACAAAGGTGGCAGGAGAGACAAGAGTGCTGCAAGTTTAGCTGTCCTGTTAGGTAGTGAGAGATAATCCTGCACTATGAAAGGGTCCTTGCTGAGTACCACTTGTGAAGAATAGCAAAAAACAAAACATGAAAAGAGTCATGCCATGAACTGGAATTCCCCCATTCTACCTATGCATTTGGTTGGAGGCTTTCTCTGTTGTGCACTTTGATAAGAACAGTCATATGTCTCTGAGTTTAGCATGTCCAGTAGGTGAGAAAATACAAGGAATTTTAAGTAATTTTATAGGCCAGATAGATACATTCCTTTAAGTGTAACTGGCTTTCTTTTCGTTTTCATGGCATTACTAGAAGTTGAAGCAAGGATGATCTACTTAAATAGCATTGTTACTTTTTTCTCTTGAATCCTGCTTTCTTGCTCTTTGCCTGATTGACTTGTTACAATTTAACTGGAGGTAGAAAATAGTCTGTTTCATTGCAAGTGCTTGTAGGTGTGATATAGGTTACTTTAAACCTTCATTTTATTTCCAGTTAGGTTGACCATGACTTTTCCATTTTTAATATTTTTCTCTAAGAAAAGGAAAATGAAACAGCATTCTCTACCTTTCACAGCTGGTATTTGGTATTGCATTAAAGCCCATTGCAATAACTGCTTATAAAGGGACTTGAAATCTCAACAAGTTAGACAAATAAGGCTCTATTATTTAATACGTGTCCAGAACCACTGACACCCATGAAGTGAAGTTATCTCTTTTGTAAAACACTCGTACAGCTTTCTGTGACGGAGGACTCACTCCATAGCTGGTCTACAGTCAGCACACATCAAGATGGGAAAGGGGAACTGCTTGGGAAATATTTATGGGCCAGTGGGAGGCACACACAAATCACCCAGAAGGAGAGGAGTTAGAAAATATAGTCTGTACACAGAAACTTCACCAGCAAGCACTCATGGAAGGCTTAGTGAATAATGAGGAGTAATAGACATTTTTGTAAGATGCTACATCCTGATTTTCTGTTTCTGTACACAAAAAATACCTACCCCCTCCAGGAGGCACATTAAGTACTCCCCTCTAATTCTGTATCTGTCTTTATGAATTCATGGATTACAGAATGACGCATGATTCTTCATCCATCCCATTATTACTAAGTGATCTTTTAAAAACAACATCACACATACACGTGCACACACACACACACACACACACACAGAGAGAGAGAGAGAGAGAGAGAGAGAGAGAGAGAGAGAGAGAGAGAGAGAGAGAGAGAGAGAGAGTGGGGGGAGAGGGAGAGAGGGAGAGAGGGAGAGAACCCTGTATATAGGGATATCCATATTATAGGCTTAACGTGGTAAGGGTGGAAAATCTGCCATTGCCATTTTTCCCCTAATTAAAATCTTAACTTGCAGACTGGTGGAGGATAGAGTTACATACCTCACTAAAACTGGAGCACTGCCCACCTAGCCACATGGTCATCTCCACAGCAATGTTGACATGGTTGGCCATAGGTGAACACAATGAAGGAACACACTCATAGAAATATTAAAGTTGTCAAGAAATGTTCTCATAATAAGTCTATTAGAAGTTTAATTCACTTTCAAAGTATTTCTATGCTGTATGGAAGAAAAATATCTAAGTATAAAATCAAATTTCATGCCAGGCGGTGGTGGTGCACATCTTTAATTAATCCCAGCACTTGGGAGCCAGAGGCAGGCGGATTTCTGAGTTCAAGGCCAGCCTGGTCTACAGAGTGAGTTCCAGGACAGCCAGGGCTACACAGAGAAACCCTGTCTCAAAAAAAAATTCAAATTTCTTAAATTTTTAAACTATAATCTAGGGAATAAAACCTTTATGGTTGTGGAGTATTGTCATATTCTAGTTTGCTTATTGTGCAGACATGATAAACTTCATTGCCACCATCAACATAGTGAGGCAAAGGTTGATTTCATCTTATGGGTTATAGTCCATTAGAAGGAAAGCTAAAGCTGGAACTGGGGGCAGAAGCATGAGGCAGAAACCCTGGAGAAAGCTGACTACTGGCTTCCTCTTCAGTCAGCGACCTTTCTTATATAGCTCTGGCCTACTTGACCATGACATTCCTGCAGTGGGCTTGGCTCTCCTGCCTCAGTAGGCAATCAAAAAGAATGTCCCTTAAACATACCACCTGCCAATCTCAGAGGCATTTCTTCAGTTGGAATTTGCTTTTCTCAGTTGATTCCAGGTTTTTGTCAAGTTGCTGGGTGATGCTGACTATATCAGTTGGGAAACTTTAAGTGAAATTAAATAAAGGACAATGAGAGAAATATCAAGTAACTGGGTCTCAATTAAGTAAGCCAATGTTTATCAAAAGACTATAGTAAAAAAGCGTGGCATCCCAGGACTGAGTGAGGTTGAGTCTGTGCATCATCAAAAGAGAGCTGTTTTTAGTATGCTATAGCCCAGCTCTATGTAGGTTTCTAGGTAGGTACTCTCTCAATTGACACTGGGATATGATACTCCAGTGCAATTAGAAGGCCCTGAGGGAAGGTTGACTTGCTCCTGTCCAGCAGAAACCATAGAGTAAGTGCAGTCATTAGAGAAGGTTCCAGATCTCTGTTTTTCCTTGATATGATTCTGAGACACATTATTGAGGTTACTTATCTCAGAGAAACCTGCAAATCTGAGCACCTGCAGTGAAAGTACTGATGTCTTAATCAGAAGAGAAAAGAGAGGCAGAAGTTAAGCACAGGACCCATGTCAGGCAGCTCATCATTACCAGCTCACAATCCAATTCCTGGGAACCTGATGTCTTCTCTTAGTATCTGCTGGTACCTTTACTAATATGCATATACCTCCACACAGACATACTCACATACAAACAATTAAAACAAAAAAGTCTTAACAAAATAAATCTACCATGAAAAACAAGGACATACAGGATCCTTCTAGTAATATGAAAATAAATTTACACCTAAATGATTTGTCTTTAATCAAACCATTCTGTACATTTTTTAGGGGGGAGACATTCAGAAGAAAAAGGACCAAAATGATATTTTCCATAATAATTAAGATTAATATTATTGAATGAAATTGTGAGAATATTTAACATACATAATTTCCCTACAAAACTGTGCCCAAATGAATCAAAATGCATGAAATTGTACTCTGTAATAATAATGTCTTGTACAACTAATTTTCATCAAGAATTGCATATGAAAATGTATCATCTTTAATTTGTCTTTTAGTCATCTTTGTTATGATCTATTATTACTGTGTTGACAAGGTACATGAATACAAGTTAATAGAAAATAGTCATTGTAATATAAAATGTAATTTTCAATGCTAGCTTTGTCTTCTGGAAAGCCCTAAATGGTTTGCTTTTATTTGAATGTCTAGTCAATACGACATGACTATTTCTATACATCAGCACATGTTCTGTGGTTGATTTTCCCCATTGCTACGCCCAGATGTACTCCTCTATTATACTCTCCATCAGAGGAAGACTTTTATAGATTGTTTCAAAACAAAATTTTAGCTCTGTAATTTTTTAATCCAAAAGCCAAGAGAGGAATGGGACCAGAAAAGAGAAAATGTGTATGTACTAGGTTTTACCCTCTTTCCCTTCAGATAGTATCTTGAATTTGCTTAGTTTCCATACCTTATCATAGGCAGCCTTACGTACAATAATTTTTATTTCATTCTATAATTATTATCTGTGTTACCTGTGCACAATGTTGTAAATATTTAACTCAGGTTCACTCTTTGTAAGTTTCATATATTTCTTTCTGGATCCTAGTTGTTATGCTAACTTATTATTACTATACATTAAAAATGAATCATCCTAAGTACAGCTATCTGGAACAATTAGAAGACCAAAACATTCTTTCTTTCTTAGAGGCTAAGAAACTCAGATCATTGGGTTACACTGATAATACATTAGAATCATATGATGAATAGCCCGTCATCATTGTAAATTAATTAACTTTAAAAAATCATATATCTCCTGTCTCTCTGGGCTGGTGTCCTGAGTGGACCTTGGGCACAAGCTCTGCAGCCAGTCCCACAGCACCCAGAGGAAGCTCCACTCCCAAGTGCTTTGAAACTCCCAGGATCAGAGGTGAGGGGGACCCAACATCTGTCCCAATACCAGGAGTAACTGGGACCTGCAGGAACAGGCAAACAGGAACTCCACCAGCAGAGTGGCTCAGGTTCCTTCTGGTCTCTCTGGGCTGGTGCCCTGAGCGGACCTTGGGCGCAAGCTCTACAGCCAGTCCCACAACAAACAGAGGAAGCTGCTGTACTCCTAGGTACTCTAACAAGCCCAAGGTCACAGGATCCCAAAATCACAGGGTCACAGAGACAGCCTGACTCTGAGGAGTTCTGACACAATCAGGATCACAGGAAGGACTGACTTCAGTCAGAATTAGCAAGGGCAGGTAGCCCTAGAGATAACCAGATGGTGGCCGGCAAGCATAAGAAAATAAACAACACAAACCAAGGTCACTTGGCAGCATCAGAACCCAATTCTCCCACCATAGCCAGTCCTGTACACACTATCACACCGGAAATGCAAGATTCAGATATAAAATCACTTATCATGATGATGATACAGGACCTTAAGAAAGACATAAAATGCACCCTCAAAGAAATACAAGAGAACACAGGTAAAGAGCTAGAAGCTCTTAAAGAGGAAACACAAAAATCCCTTAAAGAACTACGGGAAAACACAATAAAACAGGTAAAGGAAATGAGCAAAACCATCCAGAATCTAAAAATGGAAATAGAAACAATAAAGAAATCAGAAAGAGAAAAAACCCTGAAGATACAAAACCTAGGAAAGAAATCAGGAGTCAGAGATGCAAACATCACCAACAGAATACAAGAGATAGAAGAGAGAATCTCAGGGGCAGAAGACACCATAGAAAACATTGACACAACAGTCGAAGAAAATACAAAAAGCAAAAAGCTCCTAACCCAAAACATCCAGGAAATCCAGGATGCAATGAGAAGATCAAACCTAAGGATAATAGGTATAGAAGAGAGTGAAGACTCCCAATGTAATGGGCCAGTAAATATCTTTAACAAAATTGTAGAAGAAAACTTCCCTAACCTAAAGAAAGAGATGCCCATGAACATACAAGAAGCCTACAGAACTCCAAATAGACTAGACCAGAAAAGAAATTCCTCCCAACACATAATAATAAAAACATCAAATGCACTAAACAAAGAAATATTTTTAAAAGCAGTAGGGGAAAAATGTCAAGTAACATATAAAGGCAGGCCTATCAGAATTACACCAGACTTTTCACCAGAGACTATGAAAGCTAGAAGATCCTGGACAGATGTCATACAGACCCTACAAGAACACAAATGCCAGCCCAGGCTACTATACCCAGCAAAACTCTCAATTACCATAGATAGAGAAAACAAGATATTCTATGACAAAACAAAATTTACACAATATCTTTCCACAAATCCAGCCCTCCAAAGGATAATAGATGGAAAATATCAACATAAGGGGCAAAACTACACCCTAGAAGAAGCAAGAAAGTAATTTTTCAACAAATCCACACAAATCTAATTCCACCTCATACAACAAAAGCAACAGGAAGTGACAATTACCTTTTCTTAATATCTTAATATGAAAATTAATATTTCCAACATATCCTAAGCGACTGAAATCCAAAAATATGAGGAATTAGAAATTTGTTGGTTGTCATCCAATGTTCTCTCTAATTTGGTAATTGGAGAAATAGATCCAATATTGTACAATCTATATATACTTTCAGCTTGTTTGTGACAGTGTTTTGCTGTGTACAACATAAGGGTCTTGAATTCTTGCTTCTCCTATATCAGTCTCTCTATTAGTATTGTTTATTCCATGTTTTTACACTATACTATGGTTTTCAAAACAGCTTGTATATTTCAAAAGTATTTATATACCCAAAGGAGGCATAGACAATTAACTTGGGAGGTGGCTTGTATGAAAGAGAACAACAAAGAGTGAGACTAAATGCTTTGCATGACATTTCTAGCTCTTGTATCAAGTTTGAAGAGGATTTTATAAGTTACTCTTTCTCTGAGATGAATGCTTTTCAAAATCATCACAGCCAATGAACCAGGTTCTTATCCTCACCTAATGTCTGTACCACCTTCCATGCAGAACCATTGTTCATTGAAACAGTTGGTGAATGACTTTATGGATAGAGAATCTTAATACACACACCATTTCTTAAATGAATGTAACCTGTTCTCTGTGGGCTGAGAATAAAGTCACACACTCAAGTCAAATAGCTTTTTGACCATAGCAGGAAGTCTGTATCTTAAAATCGTGGCTACAATTCATTCCTCAGCACAGCAGAACTGTCAACTCTCAGCTTAGCTAAGATAGAGGTAAAATCCTTTGGTGATTTGAGGGTCATTGAAGTACAGCCTTATTACAATGAAATCCAATGTCTAAAAATTGTTCTTGTTTTGGGCTTGTACCACAGAAAGAGCTAAGATGTTAAACTCTACTAAATACAAAACAAACAAACAAAAAGACTTTACATATTTATGTTCATTTAAGAAAATACTAGTACTAATGATGTATTATTTTGAAATATACAGTTAATATGTTTGGAGTTATGTGAAATTTATAGTGAGAAAAGAGTATGTATTTGTAGTATTGCTGTAGACAAGTATCTACATAACACTGTTAAATTGATTGTTTTATATCAAACAACTTTTATAATACTCTTTTTATTATAGCATTCTATAAAATTTAAGGAATATGACAAAAAAGATATTGTAGGTATTGAAGAGGGGGTCTCTGGGAGAAGTGGGGGTACAAAAGGGAAGCAAGAATGTGATTTAATTTTATTTACTTAAAATATGTTTTTAAATGTTAACAAATTCAGACAAATTGAAATCATGTAACTTTTCTCATCATAATGCAATAAAAGTTAAAAAAATAAAAAAGACTCTTTCCTACACAGATGTTCATCATTACAAAAATGACCAGATATTTATATTTGGTGGAGAAGGGATAAATTAGTCCACATCATTGATAATGTTTTGCCATGTATTTAGATCAAAAATATATATGAGCAAAATAAACAAAGACAATGTGCTTTCATTAAAAAAAAAAAAAAGAATAAAGACCCTGCTGCGAATT
>JADRCD010205672.1:23337-25354 GCA_019843815.1 Montemys delectorum | reverse complement strand
CACACACACACACACACACACACACACACACACACACACACACACACGGTGAGAGGTATCAGTAGGAGCTGGAAGCTCCACAACAAGGGGTGGGTGAGTTTACATTTGACGAAGTAAGACCTGCTTAGGCAAGAGAAAAAAGAAAATTCCACAGAGTGGGGTGGAGGGGGACAGAACGCAAAGGAAGGGGCAGGGTGTAGGTGTGAGTGTAACAAGCAGTGATAGTGACTTGAGAAACAGAAGAACATTTAGATCTAAGGAAGGAAAGGGTAATGTGGAAGCTGAGGTTAGATCCGTAGAGGTGAAGGGTTTGTCAGCCAAATGCAGAGTCTACTTTGCCTGGGAAGCGGCTCCAGGTGGCCCCTGGCCTACTGTCAGACTGGTGACTAAGCTCTGTTAGTCTGGTCTAGTCTGGAATGTATGAGAGTGGGTGGACCCAGAAACACGAGTTAGCTTATGTTGCAGTGAGTGTCGTGGCAGGAAGCAGATGGCACTGCTCAAGGACTGAACTAAACAGAGTTATCTGAAAGGACCATGGCCATGGGTGCGGGCAGGGGAAGAACATGAACAAAAGATGGAAAAGCAGCCACCCACCCACAAAAGAAAGAAGTTGTTATTGTCCTAGGCTCATGACCAGAAGCTAATCTCAGCGTATAGTCACAGAAAAGGAAATTGGGAAGGAACTTTTAGTTTTGTGGGGGAAAGAAAAACAGAAGAAATGTAGAGAAAGTGGATGAATGTACGGTAGATAGACTCAGCAA
The DNA here is from genome assembly GCA_019843815.1 of Montemys delectorum. Taxonomy (NCBI): domain Eukaryota; kingdom Metazoa; phylum Chordata; class Mammalia; order Rodentia; family Muridae; genus Montemys; species Montemys delectorum. Next base: position 24,593 of record JADRCD010205672.1, on the reverse strand, counting down.
TACTGTGTGTGTATGTGTGTGTGTGTGTGTGTGTGTGTGTGTGTGTGAGAGAGAGAGAGAGAGAGAGAGAGAGAGAGAAGGAAGGAGAGGAAAAGATGAATATTTAATCAAGGTAAGACAATTTGTGAATTTTTCTTTATGTTTTAAGAATTATCATTATCGTGTGTATGTTGTATGTCAGAGGACCACACAGTGGTCTCATTTCTCTCTTTCAGCCTTCACACTGGTTCTGGAACTTATGTCCTCCAGTATGTATAGTAAGCACGTTATCTACTGAGCCATCCTGTCAACCGGGGGGGGGGGGAGGTATACACACACACACACACACACACACACAAACACACATATATTTAATTTAAACAATTCAATGCATTGTGATTTCATCATTAAAGCAGCTTTTCCTCCACATGCTGTGTTCAGTATGGGAAAGATTCTATTTGGAACTGTTGACATAGCCAGAGAGAAAAATCAGGTATGGACGGCATGTAGAACTCAGATGAAAATTAGGTTCAAAGTGGAAGCCATCACCTTCATGGTTGAGTCCACGCATGCACTTGAAATGATCTGGTGGGGCAGAAGAGTGGAAAGGAAGAGGAGCTTGGGGACACTGGGACTGAAGAGGCGGCTGGAGCGGTGGCCCTGTGAAGAAGAGAAATAATAATGGGGAGGAGGGAAAGGACGGCTAGCCTAAAGTCAGCTGGGTATGCTTCCAAGGGTGTGGCAGGGGACCAGGATTGGGCTAGGGTGGGAACAATAGAACATGTTCCTATTAGTTCTATAAAATAGAAATAATTGATAGTAAGAAAATAGTTTGAATACAGGGTTTAAACTGTGGTGGAAGACTCAAATCTGGCCTGCTCCTTTTTTGTGTGTAACTAATATTTAATTGTTTTATTTCTAGATGGTTGAGAATGGCTTTCCATCTACGATAAATGGAAAACTTTCTGTTAAATGTCAAGTCCATGAATATAGAAATATAAATACAGCCAATGTCACCTAGCTATGTCAGACTTTGGACTACAGTGCTTAGCTTAGTAGTCCAACAGAAACTCTGTGTCTGCTTGAAAGACCTGAGAACTTTCCAGAAGCAGTTTGCTGCCCCCTTGTTGGTAAAATAGTACTACAGACACCCAGTTACAATGGGCGGGTCAGGGATGATGATGAATTAAAGGAGTCAGTGGAGCGTAGCCATCTTTATCTTCTAGAAGGTTGCGGGAAACAGATGCAGGTTTTCCCCCTGTTCATCATTTTCATAA
>JADRCD010205672.1:3337-20837 GCA_019843815.1 Montemys delectorum | reverse complement strand
CAAGGAGCATATTTTACCAATGGAACCTCCTGGGCCTTTTAAGTTTTTTTTTTTCCAGAATATTTTGAAACTCCATGAGAAAACAACTAATCCAAGAGCCCACATGATGTGCTTGTTTGTCTGTCCTTTTGTACTTGAGAGTCTGATGGCTCACGGGCAGATAGGAGGCCTGTTATCTGTACTCACTTAAAATCCCTGTGTGTTCAGGACCCTTCCTTTCTAAGACTCCTAAAAACTATCCAGGGAGTTGTTCCTGGAGGAGGTAGAGTCTCTAAGCATGGTGCCATAAGACACAATGAATTCTCAGGTTTGGTAGCAATTCCGATACCAGGCTTGGTGAGTCTGGCTATGCCAAAAAGTATAGTGGATGTTTCAAAATGAAGTTAACTCTATTCGATGTAATTAACTGTATCATAAATGAGAAAGCATTTGTATGCATTGTAATCAAATACAATTATTATGAAAATGTAAAGATGATTAGAAACTACCACAAATTATCACAAAGGAAATAATTTCCTAAAGGAGGAAAATCTGGGGTTCAAGAAGTGATGACTACCTGTAAAAAATGAAAGGAAAAATTAGTTATAATACAGTAACTCCTGAAATGCAATAAATTCCAAAGAACCCTTGATGAAATAAGGCTTGAAGTTACATTAGTAGATTCTGTGGCAGAGATGGACATGCAGTGAAGGTTCCAGAGCCAGGTGACAGGAACATGGCTCAGATCTGAAACCCTTGAGTTAGTAGCTAGTGTGCTTTTAGCTCCAATGATAACTAGTATTGAGTGGTTCCAGTTTCCAAGTGCAGACTTTGCCCTGGAAAGACCTTAAAAGAAAGAGGGCAAGGAAAACCAATAAAGACTACAATAAAGAGGGCAACGTCATCCCAAGGGCTGGTGAAGAACCAAGATACTAGTTATTTTTATGTGCTAATTTGACTGAGGAAGAAGACTTCTCACGTAGTTGGTCAACCATCCTTCGGAATGCTTCAGAAGAATTTCGGATGAGATTCACATACCAGCAGCAGTGTTTGAATAGACTACCCTCTATGATGGATTTAGACAATCAGTGGAAGGCTTTCATAAAGAACATGTAGTTGCACTCCCAGCAGGTACAGTTGGTATTCATTTTCAAGTCTCCACCCCACTTTGCAGATCTTGGACATACTAGCCTCATATGAGTCATTTTCTAAAAAAATTAAGTCTCTCTCTTTCTCTTTCCCCATCTATACCCCCATTTCCTCTCTCTCCTATTAGTTTTATTTCTCTAGAGAAATCTGACAATACATTCAGGTTCCACTGAATGTAAAAGCAAAGCAAGGAAGACTTTAGAAGATGGCAGCCAATTAATAATTCTGTATATTTCCAGTTAAACTTTGAATCTGGAGTATGCACGTAGAAGTAACCTCAAGAGTGGAGAAATTGATTAATATAAACATTCATACTTTACCAATTTTTAAAAATATTTTGTATATCATGTTGTTGTTGTTGTTAGACAGAAAAATAATTTATTTCTTGTTTCCTTTTGAGACAGGTTTCCCCTGTGTAGCCCTGGTTATTGCTCTGTAGACTAGATTGTTCTTGAATTCAGAGATTTTCCTGTCCCAAGTACTGAGATTAAAATTGTGAACCACAATCACTTGGTGATATTTTAAAACAATTTAAGGCAGAGTTTCATTCCACATTGTAGAATTCTATAGAAATCAATATGTACCTCAGACTCCACATCTAGAACTCAGTGCAATCCTCCTGACTTAGTGTGCATGTCAAGTGCTGGGATTCTAGGCATGATTCACCACATAGCAAAAATAAGTTTCTAATCATTGTTGCTTTTCTTTGTTCTCTCTGCCAAATTTCCTTCCTCTTTTACAGTCTGGGGTTCTCCTGAGGCAATGGTGAGGGATGGTAGAGATGCAGCCTCCTCCCTCCTCCCTCCCTGTGTGTGGGATGTGAAGGGCCAAGAGCTTGCTTGCCTTTTGTACCACTCTTATCGTTTCCTGACTTATGCAGAATATATTGTTGCGTTGACAGTTTTTAACAGCACTAGTACCCCTTTCCACTAAATTATTCCTGACTTTAATTGTCACAAGGTTCCAGATGATTTAGAATAAATTGAGTAAGTGTTGGGGAGAAATCAGAACTTTTTCGCTGATGGCTGGGTTTTGAGAGTCTTAGCAGTTGATTTTCAAACAACCTTTCATCTTCTTCAATTTCTCCAGCCATCACCGCTTACTTTAGAATCAGATGCCAACTCTTTTTGGAATCATGGACTACAGATGGACATGAATTCCACACCAGGCATTATTAAAAATGAGGTTTCATACACTGCACTTGGAATTTGGGTTTTGAATTTGGTTCAGCATTCAGGTTCCAGAAAGGCAGTCTTAGCATTCCTGAGTTATGGTGAATATTTCAAAGCAGGTAATCTTTGAACCAAATCCCTAGTTTTCACCAAAGAAGATTGCCTGTATCTCCAATGGGAGCCCAACATTTCCATTTTGTATTCTAGAAATAGCTAACTACATATGTATTTTATTTTTCAGTTGCAGATCCCAAGTCCGTGAGAAAAACAAGTGTCTTCAGAGGTTTGAGTGTCAGTACAGCAGGGAGCACAGAAAACTGAGATCAATTCTTCCTGGGGATTATCTCTCATTGATGACTAATGGACACTCTCTGGCCATGCAGAAATCAAGGCACCATGTGTACAGAAGCCATTTGTTTATCTGTTGCAAGTATCGTCAGAGTACATTTCCAAAGTTCACTTCTTTTGTTGAGAAAGGATTTCTGACATTTATTTGAAAATGCAGTACTTTCTTTACCCATGACACATCAAACAAACAGACGTCCTCCCTTACACAGCATCCATCAGACAGCAGTAGTCAAGAAAAGAGAAAATAAAAGAGAAAGGGGAAAGAGAGATACCTCCTACATACCCATTGGTCTACTTAGACTGGGCTCATGCTACCTTGGAGAGAATGGGCTATTCTAAACAACCAGGAAGGGTGATGCTTACCCTGTTTCCATTAACAACTGAGGATAATTTATTTTCTTAAAACTTTGTGGTTTAATAGAATATGTCCTGGTTTATTTATTGAGCATAATAAATGGAGTTCTTGCTATACATATTATGAATAATTACATTAAAAATGCTTGACCTGGAAGAAAACATGGCATATAAATGATCTTGGAAATTACCTGGAGGCAGTATGTTTCAGTTTCTAATAACTCCCTATTTATTTATACCAAAACATCAATGAAAAAAGTATCCTATAATATGACGACTAATTAAGTGAATACAAATTAGACTTATGACATTTAGGAATGTGCATAGCTATGATACTGTAATTAACTGTGGGTAGTAAGCTGGGTCCTCTGAAAGCCAACCAACAGTGTAGAAATTGTATGCTTTTCTCCTAGTCCCCTGTCTGCTGTTGCTCATTTGGATTAATTTCAGTTACACGCTGACTCTATGAGTTTTGACGGCATTCACTTTTATGATACCATGACTAAGGGTAGACTTATTTCTAGGCATAGTGTCAATGTATGGCTGCGTACTGAGCCTCCATCGGATGTGCCATTCTAGCCCATGGAATGCCAAATGTGGCATGAGCTGTTTCTTATTATTTTAATTCTAAGGTTCTGGAGTAGTTGCTTTTGTGCATGGAGCAAGATTTTGGACAAAAAAAATCTAGAACAAAAAAATCTAAGATAATAAATATTGCACAAACATGTTATAAAAGATGTTTTTTTAATCAAACTTGATCGTAGGCAATTTAATAGTATATACAATAGTATTTGTTTAATAGCATGTAAAAGCATGCAATGCAGGTAAGATGAAAGTCTTCCTCTGCTCTGTTATGGTCATTGATGTTTCTCTTGGTAGAAAATAGGTAGCAGCATGATGTGAAATCTTAGGGTAGGGCCAGAGAGCTCTCTGAGTCTAGATATAAGACCTTACCAGCTCAGATAATGCCTTCAGCACCGCTGGGCAGAGAGAAGATACAGCTCACTCAGAGTGGAGGGGCAGAAATTTCTCAAGTCTGTTCTAGAAAAGCTGTATGGAAATGCCTCCCCATTAAAACATACCCCAAACACTGTAAAGATTATGGCGTTGCACAAACCTCTAAGAAAAAAATGAATGCTGCCCTCTTCCATTTTAGAGCAATCTCAGCAATGGTGATTAGAGGAAGAGCTCAGCTAACCAACTGAACATACAGAATTTGCATTCCATGGAAACGTTTTATCTCATGACTTCCCAAAATAGAAATATACGGATATTTATCTACTAATGCCTTAAAAAGCAAATATATTCATGGTGAATATACACACATGGTGTCTTAGTCAGGGTTTGTATTCCTGCACAAAATATCATGACCAAGAAGCAAGTTGGGGAGGAAAGGGTTTATTCAGCTTACACTTCCACATTGCTGTTCATCACCAAAGGAAGTCAGGACATGAACTAACACAGGGCAGGAACCTGGAGGCAGGAGCTGATGCAGAGGCCATGGAGGGATGCTGCTTACTGTATTGCTTTTCCTGGCTTGCTCAACTTGTTTTCTTATAGAACCAGGACCACCAGTCCAGGAATGGCACCACCACCCATGGGCTGGGCTCTCCTCATTTGATCACTAAGAAAATGCCTTACAGCTGGATCTCATGGAGGCTTTTCCTTAAGGGAGGCTCCTTTCCCTGTGATAACTCGAGCTTGTGTGAAGTTGACATATAAAACCAGCCAGTCCACATGCCAAGTTGCTTGTATACTCCGAATACTACAAATCCACAAACATTTGCTGTCCACCCTACTTCCAGTGCAGAATTATTCCATCCTTATTCTTGTGACTTATCTGAAGTTCTGTAGATGCCTCAGGCAGTCAGAACCTTCTTTCTCCTGCATGCCTCAGGAACTTGCTTTACATGAAAAAGATAATTCCTCACTTCTAATCATCTCTTTTGAAGCTGTAATCCCACAGTTCTTACAACTCCTATAGCATTTGGTTTAAGTTATGGTGATATAAAACAAAAGTATTTATGTATTAACATATGATCTTATTTTGTTGCCTCAACTCTAGATATATGTTATCAATCAGTCTTGACTTAAAACTTTTATTACATTTATTTATTTATTTATTTGTGTGTACATATACCACTTGTATGTGTGAAGGTCAGAGGACAACATTTGGAAACTGGCTCTCTCCCCACATAGGGTAGGTCTTCTGGATCAAATTAGGCTGTCAGGCTATCTTGACTCTGTCTTTTCTTAAGACCTGCCTCTACTAATTAATTGTCAACTTGCTGGCTTGACACATAGCTATTTCTTGTTAATTACTCATGAGATTTTAATGTGGGTGTTCCAGAAGAAGATAACTGCTAGTTGATGTGTGAGACTGATAAGGTCTGTTACTATTTAGTGATTAAGATGATCAGAGAAAGAATAAACTAATTCAAATCAGAATTAGGTTAAACCACATTTTATGACAGGAATGAATGATAAAACCTTCTTCAAATGAGCAAATCCCATCATGAATTAGCCTAAAACTCAGTAGTGGTTTTCACTGTTCTTAGCTATATAAAGTGTATCTCCAATAATTATCCCCTCAGTAACAGCATAATTTTCAACATTCCAGCCATACACCTATTAGCTGCTGTTTGCTACCAACCCTCAACATTCATCACAGTCTCAGGAAACCACGTCCTCCAGAAAACATTTATTACCCAGATCCCAACCACACTGCTTCCTTCCAGGTCTCAATCCTGTGTGTTCAGTTAAAATAACTGTTTAACTCAATGGATTGATAATACATTTTTTTTTTATCAAGTGGAGGTAATACACTTTTTATCAAGTGGAGTGTTCTTCCCATTAAATTTACAGTTTTCCAGGAAGAAATGAAATTGACATTTCTTTGAATTCTCCAGAATATCTTATGTTATGTAGGCTCATCCTCCAGTAACTATTTCTTGATAGATTTGTGTAGTACCAGTGATAAGAGAATAAATTACAGGTAGAGCTTGAACAACCACCATAGAGATGATTGGATATGAAGTTACCATCATTTAAAACCAAAAATTAAAAAGAAAACCTTCTACTGTGTTCAATTGCCGTACAGCTTTCACAACTATTTCCAACAATATCTCTACTGTGTATTACCGTGACCAGTGTGCATAGTCCAGTCTTCTCATACTTGTAGCATTATTGTTTTTGTAGATCTTAGCATTTGTTATTGTCTATCTTAGCTTAATCTGTAACTTTCTCTTCTGGATCATTTTCACCTTTGTATCAATGTTACAAGGTTTTAATTACTAAAACTTCACTGGAAAACTCATAAATTCTCCACATTTGTTTTTCCATAATTCATAACTCAGGAACTGTCTTTTTAGATTTTTACATTTTCAGATTTTCGCGGGGAAGCTTACACTGAAATTTTAAATCAATTTGGAGACGATTGTTAGTGAGTCTTACGAAGCAAGAATATGGCGTGTGCTTCCATCTGGGTATAATTTAATTACTCTTAAATATTTTATAATGTTTGTATAAATGTATTACTTTTAAAATTAGATTTATTACTATGTTTTATGCTTCATGTTGCTATTATGAATATATTGTTTCTTAAGTTTATCCTCTACATATTTGTTGATGCTATTTTACAAATATTTTATTTATATTCTCATCTATATTTAAAATAACTTTTAAAATTTGATGCTATAACAGTTTTCATTTTATCCAGGATAAAACTAAGGCAGAGAGGTTTGAACTGATTTACACATCGCCACGTAGTCAGGGCTAGAACTGTGACTCTGATCCAACAATCTACACAGAGTCATCTATTCTACACTGGAACTATAGAATATGTACAAATGAAGAATATATATGCCATATACAAAATTCTAGCATTGTTTATTTTACTGATCTTGATAAAGACACTTAGGCTCAGAAAATATGAGAAATCATATAAAGCCCCAGAACTCATAAATGACAAAAGAGTAGCCGGAACTCAAGATTTTATGAATTCAGCATGATATGTTACAAATGAAAATAGTGGTGTTTGAAAAAAAAGATAAAAATTATATTGTGCTGCATCAGAGTAGACTATATGCCCAGTATGTATAACTTCCTGTTTGTAACATCCTCCCTTAGATACTGATAGATTAAAAACTTATGAGATAGAGGATATACAAACCTTTTGGATAAAATGTACACACACACACACAAACACACACACACACACACTGTACATTCATATTACATACATATGCACTCATATATGTAATCTATATTGCTAAGAAAAATGTGCTTTGATTTATAGAGAGATGTTGCTCTTTGAGAGCTAATTATACCCTTTAAAGTATTTTTTTTATTTATTTATGACCCATCCTTCTCTCACTGTACATCCCAATCTTTCTACTATTATTAATCAATCAGTTTACTTGTCTGCGCAATTCCTGATTCTCTATTTTACAGTGTATGTGTTCTCTTTTCAGCAGTGTCTGGTTATGTCAAATAAATCCATTTATGTTTTTTTCAAGTACTTGAAGATTGAAATTGCAGACTGGTTTATTGTGGTAATTATTTATTATTTCAAAATTGAATTCCTGGTCTTTGGCAGCATCAACAGTCTATAAGAGGTTAAATAATTTTAAATAAGTTTTTACCTAAAACTTATTAAAGTCATTTTTTTCTTAGTTAAAGCAATTTTGTGCACCAAACTCTTCCTTTTGTTCTGACTTGATTAGGCTTCAGTTAGGAAATTCTACACTACTATATAACATTTTTATTTTCTTGAATTAAAACAAATATATATATATGTAACAAATATATATATATATATACACACACACATATATATATATTTAACCATTTTTGTTATTCTCAGTGAGAGGAATGGTACCTGTAACTAACTTGCTATTGAAAGAAAAAAAACTCATATTTGTCTTTGCTTAACTGTTTTCTTAGTTGAGTAACAGATGGAGTGAATGAATGAATGAATGAATGAATGAAATGAGTTAGTGCTCAGGACAAAAGATGGAAACATTCAGCTTCTTAGTCCACCACAACATTAGAGCACAGCAACAGTGACTCAGTTGGAAATTTTTATGCACTGAGGACTCTGGGTGTTTGCTCTGCTATGGGCATGCCCATTGGTAAAGGCAGTCCTGATTCTCTTTTGAGACACTCAGTGAAGCTAGGACTTTGCTGTGGAGCCTTTCTTCTACTGAGCTTGCAAGGCTGTAGGAGTGGGAACTCAGGAAAAACTGGTGTTGACAATAAACATCACGGTTTATTAAGTCCACAGAAGATTTGAAAGGACAGAGTTTTACTTAATTCTCTTGTGAAGGATGCTTCTCTTGGCTTGTGGTCTGTAACGTAATCTTTTATTTAGGATGATTTGGGTGTCTTTAATATAATTGTACCACTATAATCATCATTTCTTGATAAAAATTATGGCAGAAGCGGATGTTTTTCAGTAAGTTCTTTTCTATGTGTAACAATGGAAGACACACATATAGCAGTTACCCTGTTCAGACTCTTCCTTAAACCTTTACACCCATTCAGTGCTTTTATCTGTGTGGGGACACACTTGGGTGTAAAGAAATGATATTTCTTAAAATTGAATATCTAGGCACAAAGACTGTATAAGAGATCTCAGAAAACACTGGAGTAGAGTTCAATATCCTATAACCATGCAATAATGGTCCCCACTCAGACATTTTGAAAGATAACGTCATTTACCAGAGAAATGAAGACTGTTTCTTTATAACTAGGGCTCTCATTTTAAAGGAGGAACTTGAGAAAATAAAAAAGAGAAACGTCTTGGAAGGGAATGGTCAGATCAGCAATGAGATCATTTTCTCAAGGGCTTAAATTGAGTGTCACAGCTGTTTGAAGTTGGTCTTTTTTTGCTCTTGTGATCGCAGCTCTATAGGAGAATGATGTCCCCCCCAAAGCTAAAGAATCACTCATTTTTACAAAATGACTGACTGTGGTGTGTGCGCATTTTGGCTGGGTCTACAATGTATACATCTTTCAATCACAGATAAGTACACAGCAGCTCTCAGTGTAGCCCAGAGCAATGCCTACTGACCTCCTTCCCTTCGAGAACACCCTTATATTCCTACGCTGCCTGCTGCCCACACTGCTGCCTACCCACTGAGACTATGAAAGCCCTGTGTCCTTTAGGTTCTTCTACTGGACAAGTCTCTAGACTAAACAGAACGACAGCACATGCAGACAGTTCACAAATGGACATCATGCCGTGGCACAGGCTCTAAGGATTAAAAAAGAAGCAGTTTCCTACCATGCGGAGTGGTTCGCTCCTTCCTGTAAATAGAAATTGCTGAGGGCAACGTCATGACTAAACACCAATACTGCTTGTCTTTATCGACGAAATATGCTAAATGAATTATGATGTCAAAATAACCAGGGAATTAGTTTCAAATCTTTAGGCAGCATTCAAGGACGTTACCAAGGTGAACACCTCATCTTTTTGTGAGCTGAGCATGGAGAAGGTGAAACTCTTCAGAGAACATGTGCATGTCTCTTACATGTAGGTCTCCACATAATAATTGAAGACCCCATTTGGAACATGATGAAAGATTCAACTTTCTTCCAAGTTGATGTGAGGGATTGTGGTTGTTATTGTCTCCCTTAAACATCATCTAAATTTGTCAATATTTTAAGGTGCAATTAGGGAAATGTTATATGGCTGTATTGCTTTTTTACTTATTCATTTTACATCTTGCTCACTGTCACCCTCTCTGTCACTCCTCACATAATTCTTCCCCTCATCAGACCCTCTTCTTCTGAGCAGGTGGGTGTTCCCATAGGTATCCCCCCTACCCTAGCACCTCAAGTCACTTCTAGGATAGGCATATCTTCTCCCACTGAGACCAAACAAGGCAGCCCAGCTAGAAGAACATATCCCACATTCAGGCAACAGATTTTGGGATAGTCACCCCACCTCCAGTTGTTCAGGACCCACATGAAGACCAAGCTGCATATCTTCTTCATATGTGTGGAGAGGCCTAGGTCCAGTCAGTGTATGTTCTTTGGTTGGTGGTTTAGACTCTTGTGCCGCGCCAACCCTGACCAACAGGAATTAAGACACGACACAACCGGTTTCTTCTCTTAGCGGTTTACTCAGGATACTTTACAGTCAGCATTGTGTGGAGGTGAGCCCGAAATCCCTACCTGAGCACAGCTTATATCCTAGTAGAAGCCCATGAACTCATGCCAGGTGTCATCTCCCCATAGACCAGGGAAGATCATGCCACTCAGAAGCACAATCTACAAGCCAAATCAGGTGTTGTTTATCTCAGAGCTTTTGGCCAAGCCGTCACCATCTTTAGGGTGCAGTTCAGACAGCTGTCTACAGACTCTGAGAGCCCCAAGGGTTCAGATTAGTTGACTCTGTTGGTGTTCCTATGGAGTTCCTATCCCCTCCAGGACCTGCAATCCTTATTCCTATGTTTCCAGAAGAGTCCCCAAGCTCCATCCACTGTTTGGCTGTGGGTGTTTGTATCTGCCTGAGTCAGCCATTGTGTGGAGCCTCTCAGAGGACTGCCATGCTCGACTCCTGTCTGCAAGCATAACAGAGTATCATTAATAGTGTCAGGGATTACTCCTTGCCCATGAGATGAGTCTCAAGTTGGGCAGGTTATTGGTTGCCCATCCCCTTACTCAGTCTTTGCTCCATCTCCTGGCTGTACATTTTTTGTAGACTGGAAAATTTTTGGGTTAAAAGTTTTGAGTGTGTTAGTGACTCTAATGCTCTGCCAGGGTTCCTACCTGGCTGAAGGAGGTGGCCTCTTCAGGTTCCATATCCTGAATGCTGTGAGTCTCATCTAAGGTCACCCCCATTGATTCTTGGAGGCCTCCCTTATCCCAGGTCTCTATCTTGTCCTGGAGATGCCCCCTAACTTCCCACGCCAGTCAGTTGCAGATTTGTATTCATTTTCATGGCCATCTATCCATCTCTCTTGACCCTCCGCATAAGTGATCTGGAACCCCTCCATTCCCCTCCTCTCCTCTCCCACCCACTTCCCTCCCTCCATCTGTCTCTTATAACTATTTTACTCCCACTTCTAAGTGAGATTCAAGCATCCTTACTTTTTCCTTCTTCTTGTTTAACTTCTTTGGGTCTATGGAGTGTATTGTGGGTATCCTGTATTTTAGGGCCAATAACCACTTATAAGTGAATACATACCATGCATGTATTTTGGGGACTGGGTTCTCTCATTCAGGATGATATTCTTAAGATTCATCCCTTTGCCTGCAAAATTCATGATGTCTTTATTTTTAATAATTGAATAGTATTCCATTATGTAGATAAACCACATTTTCTTTATCTGCTCTTCAGTTGAAAGACATTGTTTCCAGTTTCCAGTTTCTGGCTATTATGAAAATAATTGCTATGAACATAGTTGAGCAAGTGCCCTTGTGAGTAGTGGAACATCATTGGGTATATGCCCAGGAGTGGTATAGCTGGGTCTTGAGGTAGAACTATTCCCAGATTTCTACGAAACTGCAAAATTGATTTCCAAATTGGTTGTACAAGTTTGTCCTCCCATCAGCCATGGAGGAGTCTTCACCTTGCTCCACATCCTCCCCAGCATGTGCTCTCTCTCAAGTTTTTGATCTTATGGCTGTATTCTTAATCTGTTCTGAGAAAAAGATGACCCTGATAGAATTAACTCAGTGTTTGCTCATAAAAATACCATCACTCTTTTTTTTCTTTTTTAAACAAACGATCAATTGTTTTGCCTCTGTGTAGCCAAGTATTCTATGTGTGTTGTGTCTGTGGAGACAGAAGTGGGTGTCAGATTCCCTGAAATGTGTTGTTGTGTGGGTGCTGATAACTGACCCCAGGTCCTCTGCAAGGGCAGCACCTACTCTTCGCCATTGAGTCTATCTTTCCAGCTCACTCTATTTATTTAATTAGGTAGAAAAAATCCTGGAATTCCTGAAGGACGCAGCAATATACTGGTTCCATGATTTAAGACAAAAATAAAAAATCAAACCAAAGCCAAAACAAAAAAATCCAAACCAAATAAAACTTTTCATTTTTTACAAGATATAAAGACCAGTATGGCCTTTTCCTTAAAATTAATCATGTATATGGAAATTATATCCAATTAAGTTAGTAAATTTTATCCAAATAAGTTAGCATAGTGTGGCAAAGCTTCAGGAGATAATATTTAGATTGTAGACATTAGTTTGTTATAATTAACAGAGACCCTGAGTCACATGTCTTCATTCCATGGGGGAGGGAAATGCAGCAGACACTGTTTTGGAGTTTGCTGTTGATTAATACAGCTGGAAATAAAATGTAAATTTTTTACTAATTTCTTTTTCTTTGGTCCCAGGCTGCCCCTCACACCCTCTATGTAATCCAGGATGACCTTGCATTTCTTACCATCCTCTGTTTCCACCCCTCCAAGGCTACAGATTATTACATATGCATGACATCATAGCTGATTTCTACACTGCTGGGAATCAAACCCAGGGCCTATTGCATACTAGTCAATTGAACTAAGTCTCAGCCCTCTGTGCTGATTACTATACCTTCTACTTGTAGGTAAAATCCATCACCTCCACCAAAGATTACAGGACAGTTAATAATGAGCTTTTATCATGCATTCTGGTAGAAAACCAGAAATTTTTGGTGGACATCATTAATGAATGCAAACTAACACATACTTAGACTCTAGGTGAAAGATTTAGAGAACTTTTGGGGCCATCACTTCCTCCCACAGCCAAAAGCATGCCTTGTGCCCAGTTGTAGAACACAATGAAATAAACTTCCTCTTTACACATGGTTTTTTTGTTTGTTTGTTTGTTTGTTTTGTTGTTGTTGTTGTTGTTTTTTCATAGACGGCGAGTAATTGGACACACTCTTGGTGTCTTTAAATGTATCATTGCCCAAACAACTGTTAGCATTTGAGCTATTTCCATCAGTGGGCCAAACTGTAAATTAAGGAACAACTGTATCAGCACACATGAAAGCCTGCTTTTAGGAACTGAATACAACTGCGGAGCTCACAGTGAAGAGGCAGGCAGTGCTCAAGGAATGTCATGTCTCTTCCCAAATCAAGGTGCAGCCTCATGTGCTATCTGGGAATACAACACCAAGCACAAACCGGACTGTTTCATGTTCTTGCGTATTAAGGAAATCTCCAGGACTTTCATCACATTTCCCGGAAGTGTAGTGCAAGAAATACATTCTTTCGACATATCTTTGCTTTCTATGTGCCCTCATTAAAGATATGGCTGTTGTCAAGAAGGGAAAGTGTGAAGTCGTTATGAGTAATTGCCAGGCTAATGTGAATTTATTTTTCAGAGTCGTGCTGATTGAGTAAAAGCCAAGGGGTCACTTTTCTGTTTGCTTGTTTTGAGTGAAGTGGAGAAAGGAAAAATCTATGTTGTAGCTCAAACCTCAAGAAAAGTGGACGCAACCAGAGTGCCCAAAGCAGCAGTATTTGTAATTATTTATTTATGAAGAACCAGGATAATGAAGTATATAACTTTACATCTCAGCACTATTCATTTGTATCTACAAATGCTGGCTTGATTCATCAGATGTCATCTGTGGGAGGGACACCAAAGGATGCTGAAAAAGACATTATTTATATTACAATTCGAGATAAAAAAAACTCGTGTTTTTAAAGAATAATTATGCTGTGGGAACACAAAGTTTAAACGTGTAATCTATCTGGGACGCGGAGACGGGTATTTTTCAAAGGTGATTTCCTAGTGGGGAAAAAAGTCAGATCATATTCAGACCCGTGATTCTTTGTCTATGACAAGGTAGGCTGAGTGGATGGAGGAGCAGACCACTTGGCTGGGTCCTGGATGACATGGCAGTAGAATCTGAGGAGTGTGACAAATGACCATTGTGAGAGACTAACAGAGGGGAAGGAGTTTAGATTAGGTTAGAATCCAGAACATAGTTCTGAGAATGCGCTAGGAAGACTTTTTATATATGAAAGCACGAAGGATTTAAAGGTCATTAGAGCTTCATTTTAATTAGAGGAGAGCATGTTGACCCAATGTTCTATTAAAATTCATTAAAATCCATTGTAGTATCTGAAGATTAAAATAAATCCCCAGGGAAGGCAGCAAGTGAAGACAACTCAAAAGGTTGCATTGGGTTATAAGTGAGTGGCTTGAGCCACATAACCAGATGCAGTGGCAGCTTTTGAAAAGTTGGCCACTATACTATGAGATACAGTTCATGACATACTTCATAGAATAATTGTTGGAACAGTGCACCGTAGAAAGAACTTGGTTTGAACAAAAATGCTAAAACAACTGACAGTGGGAAGCAAAGTGCTGTGTAAAAGGTGTAGCCTAAGGTTCTAAGTTTCTAAGGAACAGCCTGCTCATTTACATTGTAGACAGGGAACTTACACTTTACAAGTTTGCAATGATGTCTCAATGAGGTAATGTGTGTGAAAAACAGTGGAGTCAATTGGTATGTGGTACACATGCAATACAATTTACAAAAGGCTAATGATGATGATGATTCTAACCTGAAGAGTAATTTGTCTTCCTCCTCTAGGAACTCAGACCTAGGGTCTCATTGATACTCGGGTCCTCCAGGTGTGAGGATAGCATGATAGAGAAGTTACACCACCCCCTTAGCTGTCTATTGGGGCTTAAAATTTAAGGCGAAGTGTGATGTTCTTCTGGTAGTATTTGCTCCCAAGTGTAACAGCAGAGAACATCTGCTTCTCGATCATACATGAAATTAACATCAATTAGCTAGTAAAGGACTAGCATTTTAAACACATGACGAGAGCACGCACTTAGGTATTGCCTATACTTAGAAGATACAAAGCACACTCACAAGAAATGGAAGAGCCCAATGCATTTGCAATCTCCAAGTCTCTATCTGGGAAATGATGATCACAGAAAGCTGTCAACACCTACCCTCACAACTTTAATAAGTATAGTCAAGGAAGCCAATTTCTTCTCTCCTTATTATTATCACAGGGTAAATTTTAATAACAAAATTTCATAGTTGCACGTTGTCTCTGTCTAGAATAACAATGACTGAAATTCTGAAATCACTTTTATTCACATGTTTGCTATTATGTATCATCACTATTAAAATCAAACTCAAGTGGAAAATGAAAAAATATGAATGGCAAATCATACATAGAAATCAAATTGGTTCAGTGCATAAAAATATTCCATTTTCAAATGCCTGGCATTATAAATGAAATAGATTGAGTAGTGCTATTTTAGGGTTATCTTCTGCTCAGCATTTGTGATGAGCTTTCTAGAAATCAGAGGCAACATTCAGCTTTCATTCAAATGCTCCTGAAACTTCTTTTTCTTCTTTTTCTTCTTTCTTCTTTCTTCTTTCTTCTTTTTCTTCTTCTTCTTCTTCTTCTTCTTCTTTTTTTGTTTTTTCGAGACAGGGTTTCTCTGTGTAGCCCTGGCTGTCCTGGAACTCACTCTGTAGACCAGGCTGGCCTCGAACTCAGAAATCTGCCTGCCTCTGACTCCGAAGTGCTGGGATTAAAGGCGTGCACCACCACTGCCCGGCACTCCTGAAACTTCTTACTGAGAGGACTTTAAGAGATTTCTTAAGAAACTAATACTTAAGAAATCCATGTCAGGACTATCATTGTGTTTAGGTAACTTATATCTTGAAGAGTTGAAATTAGAGCCTTGACTTTTAAAACTGTTCTCATGAACTGCAGGATATTAGTAAGTTTGTTTGTTTGTTTGCTTGTTTATTTATTTATTCATTTATTGGAGAAGTAAAGAGTTTGGACATTTAGGTGGATCTATTGCATGGCTAGTAATATAGTCAACTAAATATTAGATAAATTCAGTGTATCATTTCCAGTGTCATCACAAATATTTTACGTTACTAAATTGATTTATAAGGTACCGGAGAGACAACTCAGTGGTTTAAGAGTGCTTGTTGCTCTTGCAGAGGAGGAGCCAGATCCAATTCCTAGCACCCACATAATGGTTCATGATGATCTCTAACTCCAATTTTAGGGGACCTGATGACCCCTTCAGACCTTTGCAGGCACCTAGCATGTATGTGGTACCCATACATAAATAGGTCAAACCACTCACATGTAAAATAAAATAGATAAATCTGAGTTAATTAATTCTGAACTGAACTAATTTGTATTTGAGTGTGTGTTACATAGTTCTGTGCAAGGTGTTATAAAATTCAGTATATAAGTCTATTATAGATTACAATCCTTGTCAGCTGGGAGCTTTTGTCATACTGGGAAAACAAACATTGGAGAGCACATTTAATAAAACCTTTGGTAGTGAAGGTCAAATTATAAAATTCATAATCCATGAGGGTGCTATGTGAATTCTTAGAGGCCCTAGAGACTGTGCTTGATTCAAGCCTTAGAAAGGATGTAGTTTGGAAGGAGGGAATCCCGAAAGAAAACAGGAGTTTTCATGTGCTAACCTGGAAAGGAGTGACTGAGAGGTGCGTCTTCTCCTTCATATAGTCACCCACCTCAGAGCATCCTAAGAAAGGCTAATTTTCACTCTAATCATGATAAGCTGCATATTAGTAGCTGACAACAGTTCACTATGTAGTACACTTCACAACTAGTTAATTATTATAATTGCTGGAAGAACCCATGAATGATGTGTTAAATCCAAACGTTTCTGAAGAAGTAGATCTGATTAGGATGAGAATCCCAACTCTGCCTTTGATGAGCTCTCAGCAAACTATTGAACTGCTTGAACTTTAGTTTCATCTGTGCATGGATCCAAATTCCTTCCCTCCCAGAGTCATCCAGAAGACTACACTAGTCACTATTCCCATTTGTTCTTGAGCCTACCTAGAACAGCATGATACAGGTGTGTTATTATGCAGATACATGTGTCATTGATGATAAGATTTCAACGTCTTCTTTGTCATCTCCTCTTTCATATTGACTCATTTTTTTTGAGTCTTACTTGAACTTAGTGCCTTCATGTTTTTATAGTTGAAAATACTCTTGATAGGCACCGGACTTTGTAGGGTACAATTGCTGCATGGGCAAACAGTTTATCACCATTACAGACATTATTTAAGAATCTAAAGATGATTCAAAGAAGTTAACATTGGAATTGAAGAAGATACAAATGTGCTGTGTCAGGGACAAAAACAAACAAACAAACAAACAAACAAAACCAACCCAACCAACCAACCAACCAACAAAAAAACCTTCCTGCTTAGTTCTTATAGAAACTTGTGTTACAGGATATGATTTGTTCAAAACAACATTTTTCATCTAGAGATAGAATTTTGCTTATACTGTATAACAAGTCAAATGAGACTTGTAGAAACAAGAGCATATGTTGGTAAATCACAATCAGGCACAATTTGGGAAATTAAGGTTTTGAAACTTAAAATCCATGAATATTCAAAAAGAGAATTTCATACAGTTATATTAAAAAAGAGTGCTGACACTATTTTGTAGAGAGAAATAGTCTCACTTATGTCCAAAAAGGGAAATATTCTTCTATAATGACTC
>JADRCD010205670.1:0-20623 GCA_019843815.1 Montemys delectorum | reverse complement strand
TTCCCTCCAACCTCCTCCTGCTCATCAACCCACCCTCTCCTGAATCCTGGCCTTAGCATTCCTCAACACTGGGGCATAGAACCTTCACAGAGACCAAGGGCCTCTCCTCCCATTGATGACTGACTAGGCCACCTTCTGCTACATATGTAGCCGGAGCCATAAGTCCCACCATGTGTAATCTTTGGTTGATGCTTTAGCTCCTGGGAACTGTGAGGGTACTAGTTAGTTCATATTTTTGTTGGTACTAAGGGGCTGCAAACCCTTCAGCTCCTTGGGTCCTTTCTCTAGCTCCTTCATTGGGGACCCTGTGCTCAGTACAATGGATGGATGTGAGCCTCTACTTTTGTATTAGTCAGGCACTGTCAGAGCCTCTCAGGAGACAACTATATCAGGCTCCTATCAGCCAGCACTTGCAGGCATCCACAATAGTGTCTGGGTTTGGTGATTGAATATGGGAAGGATTCCCAGGTAGCCAGTCTCTGGATTGTCCTTCCTTTAGTCTCTGCTCCATAGTTTGTCTCTGCAACTCCTTCCAAGGGTATTTCCTTCCCCCTTCTAAGAAGGATCAAAGTATCCACACATTGATCTTCCTTCTTCTTGAGTTTCTTGTGGTTTGTGGATTGTACTTTGGGTATTTTGAGCTTCTGAGATAAAATCCACTTATCAGAGAGTGCATACCATGTGTGTTCTTTTGTGATTGGGTTACCTCACTCAAGATGATATTTTCCACATATATCCATTTCCCTAAGAATGTCATAAATTCATTGTTTTTCATAGTTGAGTAGTACTCCATAGTGTAAATGTACCACATTTTCTGTATCCATACTTCTGTTGAGAGACATCTGGGTTGTTTCCAGGTTCTAGCTATTATAAATAAAGCTGCTATGAACATAGTGGAGCATGTGTCCTTATTACATGTTGGAGCATTTTCTGTGTGTATGCCCAGAAGCGGTATAGCTGAGTCCTCTGGTAATACTATGTCCAATTTCATGAAGAACTGGCAAACTGATTTTCAGAGTGGTTGTACCAGCTTGCAATCCTACCAGCAATGAAGGGGTGTTCCTCTTTCTACACAACCTTGCCAGCATCTGCTGTCACATGAGTTTTGATCTTAGCCATTCTGACTGGTTTGAGGTGGAATCTCAGGGTTGTTTTGATTCGCATTTCCCTGATGACTAAGAATGTTGAACATTTCTTTAGGTGCTTCTCAGGCATTTAGTGTTCATCAGTAGAGAATTCTTTGTTTAGTTCTACACCCCATTTTTTTAATAGGGTTATTTGGTTCTCTGGAGACTAACTTCTTGAGTTCTTTGTATACATTGGATATTAACCCTCTATCAGATATAGGATTGGTAAAGATCTTTCCCCAATCTGTTGGTTGCCATTTTGTCCTATTGACAGTGTCTTTTGCCTTACAAAAACTTTGTAATTTTAGGAGGTCCCATTTGTCAATTCTTGATCTTAGAGCATAAGCTACTGGTGTTCTGTTCTGGAAAATTTCCCTTGTGTCCATGTACTCGAGACTCTTCCCCACTTTCTTTTCTATTAGTTTCAGTGTATCTGGTTTGATGTGGAGGTCCTTGATCCACTTGGGTTTGAGCTTTGTACAAGGAGATAGGAATGGGTCGATTTGCATTCTTCTACATGCTAACTGCCAGTTGAGCCAGCACAATCTGTTGCAAATGCTGTCTTTTTTCCACTGGATGGTTTTAGCTCCTTTGTCAAAGATCAGGTGACCATAGTGTGTGGGTTCATTTCTGAGTTTCATTCTATTCCATTGATCCACCTGTCTGTCCTTGTACCAATACCATGCACTTTTTACTACAATTGCTCTGTAGTACAGCCTAAGGTCAGGATGGTGATTCCACCAGAGGTTCTTTTATTGTTAAGAATATTTTTCACAATCCTAGGTCTTTTGTTGTTCCAGATGAATTTGCAAATTGCTCTTTCTAAGTCTGTGAAGAATTGAGTTGGAATTCTGATGGTGATTGCATTGAATCTGTAGATTGCCTTCGGTAAGGTGGCCATTTTTACTATCTTAATCCTGCCAATCCATGAGCATGGGAGATCTTTCCATCTTCCGAGATCTTCTTCGATTTCCTTCTTCAGAAACTTGAAGTTCTTGTCATACAGATCTTTCACTTGCTTAGTTAGAGTCACACCAAGGTATTTTATATTATTTGTGACTATTGCGAAGGGTGTTGTTTCCCTAATTTCTTTCTCAGCTTGTTTACCCTTTGTGTAGAGGAAGGCCACTGATTTGCTTGAGTTAATTTTATATCCAGCTACTTTGCTGAAGTTGTTTGGCAGGTTTAGGAGCTCTCTGGTGGAATTTTTGGGGGTCACTTAAGTGTACTATCATATCATCAGCAAATAGTGATAATTTGGCTTCTTCCTTTCCAATTTTATCCCTTTGATCTCCTTTTGTTGTCTAATTGTTCTGGCTAGGACTTCAAATACAATATTGAATAGGTAGGGAGAGAGTGGGCAGTCTTGTCTAGTCCCAGATTTTAGT
Source organism: Montemys delectorum (assembly GCA_019843815.1). Classification (NCBI taxonomy): domain Eukaryota; kingdom Metazoa; phylum Chordata; class Mammalia; order Rodentia; family Muridae; genus Montemys; species Montemys delectorum. Next base: position 18,108 of record JADRCD010205670.1, on the reverse strand, counting down.
GGAATTGCTTCAAGTTTCTATCCATTTAGTTTTTGATATTGGCTACTGGTTTGCTGTATATTGCTTTTACTATGTTTAGGAATGGGCCTTGAACTCCTGATCTTTCCAAGACTTTTATCATGAAAGGATGTTGGATTTTGTCAAATGCTTCCTCAGCATCTAATGAGATAATCATATGTTTTTTTTCTTCCTTTGAGGTTGTTTATATAGTGAATTATATTGATGGATTTCTGTATATTGAACCATTCCTCCATCCCTAGGATGAAGCCTGCTTGATCATGATGGATGATCATTTTGATATGTTCTTGGATTCAGTTTGTAAGAATTTTACTGAGTATTTTTGCATTGATATTCATAAGGGAAATTGATCTGAAGTTTTCTTTCTTTGTTAGGTCTTTGTGTGGTTTAGGTATCAGAGTAATTGTGGCTTCATAGAGCAAATTGGGTAGAGTACCTTCTGTTTCTATTTTGTGGAATAGTTTGAGGAGTTTTGGTATTAGGTCTTCCTTGAAGGTCTGATAAAACTCTGCACTAAACCCATCTGGTCCTGGGCTCTTTTTTTTTTTTTTTTTTTTTTTGGTTGGGAAAATGTTAATGACTGTTTCTATTTCTTTAGGGGATATGGGACTGTTTAGATTGCTGATCTGATCTTGATTTAACTTTGGTACCTGGTATCTGTCTAGAAAATTGTCCATTTCATCCAGGTTTTCCAGTTTTATAGAGTATAGGCTTTTGTAGTAGGAGCTCATGATTTTTTGAATTTCCTCAATGTCTGTTGTTATGTCTCCCTTTCCATTTCTGATCTTGTTAATTAGGATACTGTCTCTGTGCCCTCCAGTTAGTTTGGTTAAGGGTTTATCTATTTTGTTGATTTTCTCAAAGAACCAGCTCCTGGTTTGGTTGATTCTTTGTATATTTCTTTTTGTTTCCATTTGGTTGATTTCAGCCCTAAGTTTGATTATTTCCTGCCATCTACTCCTCTTTTGTGATTTGATTCTTTTTGTTCTAGATCTTTCAGATGTGCTGTTAAATTGCTGGTGTATGCTCTCTCTAGTTGCTTTTTGGAAGCATTCAGAACTATGAGTTTTCCCCTTAGGACTGCTTTCATTGTGTCCCATAAGTTTGGGTATGTTGTGGCTTCATTTTCATTAAACTCTAGAAAGTCTTTAATTTCTTTCATTATTTCCTCCTTGACCAAGTTATCATTGAATAGAGTGTTGTTAAGCTTCCATGTGTATGTGGGCTTTCTATTGTTTATGTTGTTATTAAGGCACAGGCTTAGTCCTTGGTGGTTTTTCATTTTGTTTTCTTTTGTTTTGTTTTTTGTATTCAAATAGATTATGTAAGGGTAGGAAAATGATGTAATTCCAAAATTCACTGAAAACACATTAAAGGAACTATACAAAGTATGTATCCTAAGTCTTGGTACTTCACAAGAGCATTAACAAAACCTCAGAAATAGCCCTTTACCCCTCTCTCTCAAATCTTGTCTCCTTACTAGGCAGTATACAGGGACTATCACCCACTGACTCATCCAGGCCCTTCTATTCGCAAGAAGAATGACCAGTGATTCACATCATATTGATTATCAATACTCATATTTGTCCATCAGACCAACATGCAAAATATGAATCACTTATAAAGAAGGCCATTAACAAAATCTGCACACATGCATACACACACACCCACAAACACACATACACACACATTAAAATACCTTTAAAATATTAACATGGGTTTATTTACATAATAGTTTTAATTCATGAGATAGTGTATCCATAAATAGTTTACAAACAATTTCAAGAGTGTATATTATAAATTACAAGGCAAATGAGATAAAGATCAAGTTCAATATTATCCCAAGGTGTGTTAAAGTTTGAGCAACATTAAAGAATTTCAGTATATATACACATGGTATGGGTGAGAAATAAATGAAAACTTTTATTATAATTATAAATTTTAAATCTGTCAGTTTCTAAAAGTAAGAGTATTTTATTAGGGAGTAAATTTGGTGAACTTAAAAAATTGTTTGTTACTGATCTTTAATTTCCAAATTATAAAAAAGTTATGCACTGTAATGAATGACCAAGAAACAAATCATATTATTTTCATTAAAGTGATATTTCTTTGTTGATTCCTGACTGAATAAATCCTCAGCCTTTATTGGCTCATGTTGTACATTTTAATTATGCACTAACTTCTTTTATAAGAAAGAAGCTATGTTATTTAGTGCTAGCTCTATATCATGAACTTCATAAGAAGAGACAAATCTGAGAGAAATATTGTTATGTCTTCCCTGTGTAAACAGAATAGCGGGAGGTGAGGAGCAGGGTAAGAGTGTTCAAATGAGATGGTTACCGGGCCTTCCTTCCTCATCACTTCCCTTGGAAATAAGTTGGTGTCAGCAAAGATAACTGCAAGAATTACTCTGATCCCTGCAATCTTTGAATCTTTCCTTCTCCATCTTGCTCTCATCTCTCATGCCTCTCTCTCTGTCTCTGTCTCTCTATTCATCTCCTTTTCCTCTTCTCTCCCATGTTCTCCCTCTCATTTCTCCATCTCTCTTATCTCTCTTCTGTCTTTATCTCACTGACTAGTTCCTCTCTCTCTCTTCTCTATTGCCTCTCTTTTTCTCTCTGCATCTTCTCACTCATCCTCACTCTTCATACCAACTTTTCATTCATCTGCCTTCAACTGTGTAAGATTATTTTCAGTTGTGCATTATGTTGCTTGTGTGTTCAACTTTACCTATGTTTCTGCTCTGTGAAAGACAATATAGTGTTGAGGTATAACATAGGTTCTATAGCCAGAACCTGGCTAAATTCCCAGCAGCCATTTGATAGGTGTCGAACTTGCCAATTTATTTAGTCTTTCAGGATCTCAGTTTTCTCCTTTACAAAGTGGCGATAAGAATAACAATGCTCTCAATAAATAGTGTGATTTTTAAGTAGATTAGCATGGCCAAAGCATTCTAAATAGCTCCTGGTCCATAATAATCTCCATAGAACTGTTTGGTTTCATTATTACTTTCATTCTTCATGAAACTAAATTGTCTGTGATGGAAGATTAGACAGGGTTATAATGTATGAGGTATGAACTTGGCAAAGGGAGTAGCTTTCAGAGGCTGAATGACCAGGGATCTGCTCCATTAGGAAAAATGGAAGGAAATTATTTCCATCAGAAAATGAATCTGAGAAATGAGTATGAAAGTGTCATCAGAAGTTCAAACATTCTTAAAAGATGCTTCAGAGAAGGGGTGGCAACTTACTCTTACAGGTTTTAATGTGTTCAAACTTTATAAGGAGTTCATCATTCATGGGTCATCTAGGCCATCAAGATGAGCAACAGAAAATGGATCACCTTTCCCAAAATGTCCTTACGTGAATGTATATTCTGACCTCTTTAAAGGATTTCCAAGATGTTATAAGCTAAATATTATGAGATGTGGAGATTATCTTATTTTATTTGTTGGCTCAAATAAAACCACAAAGTCCTCAGGAAGGAAACAGCAAAGCAAGAATTTGGACATTTTGCTCTTGACTTTGGAGAGAGGAATTCCAGAAATGTAGACAGGCTTTATCTTAATACAAAAAAAGTTTCATGTTTACAGTTGTCATTCTTGCCACTATCTTCATTTCAGAGCCAAAAGAGATGTTCTGGAATTCCTGGGTATTTATTGTAAGAAAATAAAATTTTTGTTTTAAGATAACAATTTATCATGGCATCAATAAGAAACATACCGATTTTGTTTCCATATCATATGACCTTCTTTCACCAAGAAACATAAACAAGTATCATCACTATTGTCCTAGCTGAAACACCATGATCATAGTAAATTGGGGAGTAAACAGTTTATTTGGGTTATACTTCCACATCATTGAAGGAAGTCAGGACAAGAACTATGGCAAGGCAGGAGCCTGGAGGCAGGAGCTGATGCGAGAGGAAGAATGCATCTCATGGCTTGCTCAGCCTGCTTCCTTATAAAACCCAAGACCACCAGCCCAGAGATGGTACGAACCATAATGGGATGGACCATCGCCCATCATTCATTAAGAAAATGCCCTACAGCCAGAATTTTTGGGAACATTTTCTTAATTGTGGTTCCCTCATTTCAGATGACTCTAACTTGTATCAAATTGACAATACTAATCAGCACACTTGCATATAGGTACTTTGAAAACATTAAACTACGAAGGACCCAGGTGATGTGAATGTGGAGGACAATATTTTTCAAGTCTGCACTTCTGTTAACTAGATCCATTTTTTGTCTCCTAAACTTTGCAATAAAAGACTCAATTATTTTCATAGTTACTTAAACATTTATATGTATGCTTATTTAGGCATTTGTTTTACATCAAGCATTTTAATACTTCTTACTTTTTATAAATGGTGAAAATAAATCTCTTGCCATGGAAGAAGAATTTATAGATAACTATCTATAAATAAGGGTTATATTGGCTTAAAGAACATTTAAAGCCAAGTTTATTCAAGCAGATCGTGTGTCCTTATCTTCCATGCATTTTCTAACAGCTCTTTCAGATGGTGTTGTATGGTACCTAACTAGTGAGCTTTCGGATTCCTGCTCTTTGCAAGCAATTAAATTAGTGACCAAAATTAATCTTTGAGCCCATACCTCATAGCAGACTACCTGTGGCCAAGAATATATTTCCATTTTTTATTCACTTCACAAATCATTCTATCTTTAACCTATCACCTGTGGACCACACAGCAAGAACTTATCTCCTACTATCACCTTAGACACAAGCCAGACATTCCTGACCCATCCTTCACAAATATCTAAAACTCATGCCTCTATCAAGAAAAGACTAAGGAGAGGAATGGCATATATGATGAGGCATACAGCATTAATCCTGAAAAAAATACAAAGAGCCAATCTATGAGGACTAAACCCAACATACCTGCCTTGGAACAGAGACAGGATTAGCTACTGTGCAGTGATTTTACTCTGCTTAATGCAGCAAAAGCCTAGTAGAGTTCTTACTGGGTAAAAAAAATAATGATAATTACATCACACATGGCAAAAACAAAACTTGTAGCATTTGTGCTTCTGATAGATACTAAAGAATTAGCAAAATTATAAGGGAAAGCCTATAATACCATTGTGGTATTGGAGGAGTAATACTAATTACAGTAATTTATGGGAACTGCTTATCACTAATGCTTAATTATTATGCAGTACAATCATGATGATGTATGCCATTAGATGTGTGTATGAAGGACTTTGCTGTGTGTCGTATTAGATTAGATTAAAACTGAAATATAAACATGCACATTCTATCCTTCTAATGTGCTTTTCATACAGTAATTTCTTATCTGCTCCACAAAAATTTTAAATTAGAGAAAATGGTTAGCCCACAAATAAAATAGGTTGGTTCTTTACTACCAAGGTAACTACATAAATTCATTAATATACTTGACTTTTTAATGAATATAACTTTATCTTCAAAAATTGTAGTTTTTTTCTTCTAAGACTTTCTTATGAATAATTTTAATTTCCTCTCTGTAGTTTATTTTGAGGAAGATTTATTAACTTTATATGCTGCAGAAGAGATAAAGTTTGTGGAATGGGTTGAAAGAGTTTTATATGGTAAATTGAGCATGTTGACCTGTTTGTAGGTTACCTTTGGTCAGTTAATCAAAAGGACCATGTTCAGTTACACAAGTTTGGCTAAAAGAATAGAAAAGTATAAAATTAATGTGTGTCTTGGTGGGACATGTACAAGTTATCATTTCTTTCACGTGTCAAATATTCAATACAGTCTTCTATGGAAGGATTTGAGAAGAGATGTCCAAGTTCTAAAAGACTTAATTCTGCCTCAATATGTCAGCCTATCCCCCAAATCACCAAAATACATTATACAGCAGGAATTATGTTACATGTTGAAAATGCAGAGTTTCCTACTTAGTTTACCTGGGAACTCATGATTTACAGTATTAGGTGTTCCCATGGGGTCTACAGAAAATTGTACAGGTAGGCTTGAGCTTCCAGAAAAGATATTTGCAGGCAATATAACTGTATATAGGAGGTTTTCATATTAGTGATGGGTATGGGAAGACAAGGGATGGGGGTTGTAGATCATTAGAGAAATGAACTTAGAGATTCAAGTAGACTGAATCTTATTTTATACTTAAGTGTTTTATTTATCATGTACTCATTTTTCCCAGGTCTTGCCTCTAGGTAGTCATTGTCATCATGATTTTCTAGGCTTGTTGTAGCTAATTCTGGTTATGAAAACTGACTTTCACAGTTGGTGAAGGGGGTAGATTCCTATAATCCACTGTAACAAAAATGCATTCTCCTACTGAGACATACAAATTAAACAAGAGAAGTTCTTTAATTGTGCCCACTGGGCTTGCTGATTGTCACAGCCTAGATGGTTATCATGGGAAGTATTCATGCCCTGATATTACTTTCCTTGGAATTCCTAAGATGTGGAGCTGTATTCACAAACATTGGTTGGGCATTGATAACTTACTACTTCGTATTGCTCAATTAGAGACACTACCATCATTTAATACAAAGTCTCTGGATCTCACTTTACAGACTGTGTCATGTGACATTGGATCTTTCTCTCTGAGCCAAAATCCAATAAAACATATGAAACCAAAACCTAGGCCCTAGCCCAGGATAGCATTAAGGTGCTGAACCACATAAAATCAATGTATGGCTAGTTGCCACCTTACATTAAGACATTTCACAGTCTTATTATCATATTTTAAATTATATTACTGTACCTATATTTAACTATGTTTCTGGTCTACCATTTATCTATGACTATCACTGGTAACTTCAAATCCATGTTATTGGTAAGTAAAGTGAAACCTTAAGAAACTCTTAACTTTCTGAACCTCCACAAAATGCATGCTCATTGGTTGGCAATTCTTCTTAATTTACAGTATTATATTCCACTACCTCCACTTTGCTATTTCTAATCCTTCCTATGGATATCATCTAAATTCTCTTTCTTGCTACCTAATATTAGTCAGTTCATTCATTGTCATGATACCTATCTCACAACAGATATTTCATTACCATGCAAACATGAATCATTGCTTATTGGATATAGCATATCGATTCTTTCTAAATTATTTTATGGATCTTATGGTCAACAACAAAAAGAGATATAGGAAGAAAACCTTCAACATAGACTATATTTTAACATGAAAATGATTATTGACTTGACTATCTGAAAATGATGGGCTTTCAACAAAATTATTGAGTCAATTTCTAATCACATTGCCTTGTTGAAACAATACATTGTTGTATTAAATGGCAATGGTTCCAAGGTTTTCTACTGACTTGATCTATTGCAGGGGGTTCAGAAAAACATTAAGACAACCATGACATTTATTCTGATTCTCTTGATTTTATATATGAATAAGTTCAGAACTGAAATGTCAAAGACAAAACCAGAGTAAGACAGTATTGAAAAAGATAATACTTTAGTTAGTGTCATATCTTTTTGGCATAATGAAATTTGAGAGGGACAAAACTTTTCTACAACTGTAATACTATGAGTGTGTGTATAATTGTATAAAAAACTTTAAAATTCAGAACTCTTTTTAGATTAATTAAATTAACTATAGTAGTCATAATTGACCTCAAAATTGTCCGTAAATGACAATAACATTTCAAAGTCTACACACTGAACCACATTATGGACTGTGAAGAATTAAAATTGTATAAAATCAAATTAGAGAATTACCTCAATTTTATGTAACTATATTCCTTTATAAATTTCTCATTCTTAAAAATTAAAAGTTCACGATTTCTCAATTTTCACACAACTTTTAATATGTATTCCAGGGAATGCAAAGTCTAATATAATATTTTAAAACATATTTTCTTATTTTTTCCCTTCCAATTTAATAACCATTTTTAAACAACAAAGTTTAAAAGCATACTAGGAAAAAATTCCAGCTAGAAAAATATTGATTCTCAGTAACACCTCTGATAAGTATCCATTGTAGGGCAATGTGGGGCAGTGGTCTGCTCAGGTAACTTAGGCGCAGTAGAGTATTTGGTTTTGAGCCCTGGAGCCCCTGTGGACAATTTCTGCTTGCAGGAGGCAGAAGGAGCTTGACCATAACTTCTGAGTCTTTGGTTCTTGTTTCAGTCACAACCCCTCACAGCTGCCCCTGCAGGAGATATGTGATCTATCAGGCAGACAAGCCCCCAAGCTCCCAGCATTCTAGCTGGACCCTACACCCAGTCATCTGAACATAAGCCAGACATGCCACACACCCCTCTCTTGCTCTCTTACTCTCTCTCTCCTCTCTTTCTTCTTTGTTCTTCTCTTGCCTTCTTCCTTTCCTGTCTCTCTCTGTCTCTGTCTCTCTGTCTCTGTCTCTCTCTGTCTGTCTCTCTCTTTTCTCTCTCTCCTTCCTCTCCTTTCCTTCTCTCTAACTGACCAGCAAATTTTCTCCTTTCTACAATAAAATATTTCATTTATACATTGCCTCCTTTTTAACTAATGTGCCATGCAGCAGGCCTCAACACCAGGGAGAGAGAGAGCTCCAGGCCTCAACATCTGGCCCCGCCTTTTGGTGCAACACCCATGACTAAGAATCTCAGGGGCCAGTTAGATGATTCTAAGATTTACTCAAAAGCACAGGATCTAAGTGATGATTACAGATTAGCATCCACTTTGAAATATAAATATTCAAGAACAATACAAGTGACTTAGAATATGTTAGGGAAATCTATAGGTTAAAAGCAAATTTGGAATAGACGTTATTAAAAGGAAATATTGAAAGCAAGTATAATACACTCTAGATATGGGACTTCAAATAATGTGAGGGCAAAGAATCATTACTGGTCAGTTAGCTGTAAAGTGATTTCTTTAAAATATAAACATGAGGACCAGTATTTGGATCCCTTGTTGTTCTGTAGAAGTCCATGTGGGTAGCTGTAGTCCCTGAGTGATACCTGGAATCATTAATTAATAAGGCTAACCAAATCAACAGTTTGCAGGTTCTGTGAGAGACCCTGTCTCAAAAGGTAAGGTAGAAAATAATCAAGGATGTTACCATGTATCTTCGTCACTGTTCTATTCCTGTAAATACACACCATGACCAAGGCAACTCTTGTGAAAGAATGCATTTAATTGGAGGCTTGCTTACAGTTTAGAGGTTTAGTCCGTACTCAACATGATGGGGAACATGGTGGCATGTAGGCCGGCACCAGAGCAGTAGCTGAGAGCTACAACCTGATCTGTAGGTAGAAAAAGAGTTAGCCTAAGTCTGGCATGGGCTTTCGAAGCCTTAAATCCCACCATTAGTTACATCTTCCTCTGACAAGATAACACCTCTTCGTACTTCTCAAATAGTGTCACTTGATATCACCAAACATTCAAATATATGAGCCTATTAGGGCCATTCGAAATACCACAATAGTGCCTGAGGAATGAAATGGCATTCATATGTACTGACCTACTAATACACAGAATGCATATGTGCATACATGCCCACAAAATTGTGTACATATGCATATGGATATGCATGTACATCCATGCATATTAAATAAATAACCTCAACAAAAAGAAAATAAGATTCATAATCTATTTTTATGTCTTTATAACTTTTTTACATGATAAACCTTGAATTCTGTTTCTATTTGAAAAGTTTGTCACAGGTTAAATGGATTACTCATCAGCTAGTAAAAGAAAAATGATGATATACGATAGATAGAATATAGATAGATAGATAGATAGATAGATAGATAGATAGATAGATAGATAGATAGATAAACAGATAGAAGATAAATAGGTGGTAGACAGATGATACATGAATAGATGATATTTGGATGGGTATAATTACATATAATACATATACATGTACATTCATAAGTCTCATTCATTTTCTTCATAAATGTCAGATCTGAGTTTGAATACATACACACATGTTCACATATACAAGCCTGCATATATATACATATACATATATACATATATATGTATATATATTCTGATTGGCTATACAAATTGTTTTTTCATGGTGACAATGCCTTTACTAGTAGAGAATTTTATTTCCTTCTGCTAACAATAGCCTTAAATATAAAAACATGGGTATTCTAGTCATACTGAAATTAAAGATGTTGTATTCCTGCAATCACAATTGGACTCTATTTTAGCTATCTGCATAATCATGGCCAAGTTATTACAACTTTTCACTTCATTCCACTATAAAATGGAATTCCACAACATGATAATCTCTGAGTCTCTTCCTTTTGCAAAATTAAATGTAAAAGAAATCCACAATTCTCACAGCACCAGGCACTCTTAACTGTGCCTCATAAATAATAATCATAATGTCTCACAGAGTGTATGGCATAAAGTAAGGATTGTTTGCAAAATGCAATTTAAACAGATCACATTTTATGGCTTGCCATTTACCGAAGTAGTAAATAGCAAATAGGCAGTTGTGCCCACATGTATTTGCTGATCTGTCAGACACTGGAAATAAGGCCAGTGCATTATTCCTTTATAAACCAGAGCACGCATTCATTCTCAGAGAGAGGCATTAACTTTTTATTGAAAACGACAAACCACCACAGCTAGGGTGAACCACAGAGGGGGCTCCTTTCATTACTATTTAACATATGCATACACACTTTTCAGAATGATTGCCTGGGTTTTCTCAGGCCACCTCAGCCAAGCGTTGGAGTCAGCATCCTCATCTATTTCAATATTAGGGACTACAACTTGCTCATCATAATGATCTACACATGTCCACCTTTGACTCAGCCTCATCCAACAATTCCAATTAGTAATTTCCTTCCTCCTGACTTTTTACCTCGATGTCCTCTCATTATTCAATACTAGAGCCTCCCCAGCACAGTACCAAGGACCAGGTTAGAAATTTCTTCACAGTTGAAATCTGCTAACACTCTTGGAAATAAAAATAAATACTAGTGACTGTCTTAGTTAGGAGTTTTATTGCTGAAAAAAAATTATGACCAAAATTCAAGTTGGGGAGGAAAGGTCTTGTTTGGCTTACCATCAAAGGACATCAAGACAGGAACTAAAACAGGTCAGGAACCTGAAGGCTAGAGCTGATGAACATGGGGAGTGATACTGACTCACATGATACCCCTGGCTTGCTCAGCTGGCTTTCTTAAATAACCCAGGATTACCAGCCAAGTGATGGCACCAGACATGATGTCCTGAGCTCTCCCCATTAATCACTAATTTAAAAATGCCCTACAGCTAAAATCTTTAGGCAATTTCTTCTCAACTGAAGTTCTCTTCATTTAGATAATTCATAGTTTGTATGTCAAGTTGACATAGGACCAACCAGTAAAGCACAATCACTGACTCCCAGTGCAAAGTTCCTAAATATAGGTGACTTTCTTGTATTTCATATGTATATAATTTTAAAAGTCTGGATCTCATACTATCTGTTGTTTTATATGTAAAAAAAAGGATGAAACTTACATGGGACAAATAGTTATAAACTAGTGAGTTAGGATTATATCTTGTCTGTATTTTCATTTATTTTAGTTTTATAAAATACTTTAATTACTTAACTTAGTTGATATATTTTATATTGCCTAAAAATGGAACCACCATTATATATTATATGTAGCTCTTTAAATAGGTCAAAGTACATGAGGATTTAAAATTCAGTTGTCTATGGGAGTAACTCTAGCTGAGACTCCTAGCAGTTGGGGATAAGGAGCCTGAAGTGGCCATCTTCTGTAGCCTCGAAGGATTACCAGTAGAGATATAAGGACACCAACTCACCCACAAAACCTATGACCCAAAATGTGAACTGCCTACAAGATGTATAAGAACAAATATGGAGCAGAGATGAAGGGAATGTCCAATCAATGACTGGCTTAACTTGAGACCCATTCGAGGGACAAGAACTGGATACTACTGATACTCTGCTATGCTTGCAGACAGGAGCCTAGCATCACTGTCCTCTGAGAACTCTACCCAGCAGTCCTTGCAAAGAGATGCAGCTACCCACAACCAAACACTAGATGGAGCTCGAGGAGCCTTGTAAAAGTGTTAGGAGTAGGACTGAAGGACCGGAGGGGGGATAGGGATAGGGACTGCACAGAATTAACTAACCTGGATCCATGAGGGCTCCTAGAGACTGAACCATCAATCAACGAGCAATCATTGCTAATCCTAGGCCACACACACACACACACACACACACACACACATATGTGTGTGTGTGTGTGTGTGTGTGTAGCAGATGTGAAGCTTGTTCTTCATGCAGGTCCCCCAACAACTGGAGGAAGGGCTGTCCCTGAACATGTTAGTTGCCTATAAATTCTGTTCCCCTAACTGGACAGCCTAGTCCTCTATGACTTGATGTGCCAGAGTTGGGTGATAACCAGGATGGGCCTCCCCCTTCTCAGAGGAGACAGGATGGGGGAGGGACTGTGTCAGGGGTAACTTCAGGGGGCTGCAATAAGGATATAATATGAATAAATAAATTAATGAAAATAAAATAAAATAAGTAGGTCTTATTTGACTCCAATCATCCCTCAAATAGGAACAATTGATCAGATTGCCAAATTGTCTCCTGCTATGTTGAGCTGTATATTAGAAACATCATTGACATTTCAAAAGACAGAATTTTGTAAATTTGTTTATTAAAGTAATAAATTATTGATGACTTCAACTAAATTTGCATATTTCAGGAAGCACGAATGGCATGAAGCATGCCTCTTTTAAGTTCATAGGGAAATGACAGGTTAGAGCTGCTAGATATTTCTCAATGTATTTAAGGTATTGTACTTTCTTCTCATGTGCATATATTGACAGATAAGCACAAATGAAAACCCTATCAAGGAGCTATAGCTACATATTGAAGGCCACTCTACAACCTGAACCTTTTCACAAGACTATGTCACAGAACTTGCTGGCATACCTTATCTTTGAGTATCTTGAAGGGTGAAAGGCCACTTAACAGAGGCAATGTCCAGAACTCAGTGTTACAAACAGCACACAAACTCAGTTGCAATTGTAAAATTAGTTTTGTTGCTACTTCATAATTGTAATTTTGCTGTGGTTCTGAGTCACAGTGTAAATACCTGTGTCTTCCAATGTTCTTTGATGATACCTCGAGAGGCTCTTTCAACCCCCAAGGTGGTCACTACCCACTAGTGAGAGCCAGCTACTCTATGGAAATCTTAAATTCATATGGTCCTCATTGTATGGTCCTATAGAAATTTACATTGGAAGAACTGGTTCACAGGATATTGCTGTGCTTTCTGCTATTTCTTCAACCAAGAGTTAGCTCTCTTCTTATTAAATGTCTTTCATCATCTCCTTGTGAAACTGTGGATCTGCATTGTCATAACTTATTAATTGCCAAGTTAGGAAAACTCTCACACTATTTGCCATACTTGACATATATTCCATATGGTGGTTACAGTGACTGAATTATGAATGTATATATAATCTTTATACACTGTGTTTGCACAAGAAAGAATTCAAGATTTTTAACAATTCAAGGTAGTTAATTGTTACTCAAACTACACTATAATTTCTTTTTTAAACCAATCGTTAAACTCACTTTTCAAAACAATATTCATTTAGATTGTAGGCTCTCATATAGTTTAGCTTTTCTTAAATGTTATTACATAACTAAATTAAATACAATGAACATTCAAATTGATTAAAGTTTAACTTTTCATATGCTGAAAAGTTGCACCGTTTTAAAAGCTCCATTTTCTACTGATTTCAAATGGAAATACATTATGACATTAAACAGTCAAACAAATTCATAAATACCACTTTGAAAATATGATACTGCAAAATTAAAAGATACTGCAAAAAATAAACGGGGTGGTAGCTCACACCTGTGACCTTAGCATAGAGAGATTAAGATAGGAGAAATCCAACCATAGATCAAATGATAGAGTGATCCAGAAGAGTTAAGGCTGCAAAGTGCAACCTTTTCACAATATTAAGATGATAGAGATGGATATAGAGATAGGTCAGAGGGAGAGAGAAAGGGAGAGGAAGAGAGTCAGAGAGAGACAGAGACAGAGAAGAATGTATTCACAATGTCTTTTTTTCAAAATGTTCAATTTTTATTTTTTTATTAAATATTTTTATTTACATTTCAAATGATATCTCCTTTCCCGGTTTCCCCTCCAAAACAAAAAACAAAATAAACAAAACAAACAAACAAAAAAAAAAAAAACCAAACGGTTCCCTCCCCCTACCCCCTGCTCTCCGACCCACCCTCTCCTGCTTCCTGGCCCTGGCATTCCCCTACACTGGGGCATAGAACCTTCAGAAGACCAAAGGCCTATCCTCCCATTGATGATCAACTCTACTACATATGTAGCTGGAGCTATGAGTCCCACCATGTGTACTCTTTGGTTGATAGTTTAGTCTCTGGGAGCTCTGAGGGTACTAGTTAGTTCATATTGTTGTTCATCTTAAGGAGCTACAAACCCTTCAACTCCTTGGGTCCTTCCTCTAGCTCCTTCATTGGGGACCCTGTGCTCAGTCCAATGGATGGGTGAGGCGTCTTCATGTTCAATGCAATCCCCAACAAAATTCCAACTCAATTCTTCACAGACTTGGAAAGAGCAATTTGCAAATTCATCTGGAATAACCAAAAACCCAGGATAGCTAAAACTATTCTCAACAATAAAAGAACCTGTGGTGGAATCACCATCCCTAACCTTAAGCTGTACTACAGAGCTATTGTGATTAAAACTGCATGATATTGGTACAGTGACTGGCAGGTGGATCAATGGAATAGAATTGAAGACCCAGAAACCCACACACCTATGGTCACTTGATCTTTGACAAAGGAGCTAAAAGCATCCAGTGGAAAAAAGACAGCATTTTCAACAAATCGTGGTGGCTCAACTGGCAAGTAGCATGTAGAAGAATGCAAATCGATCCATTCCTATCTCCTTGTACAAAGCTCAAGTCTTTTTTTTTTTTTTTTAATTGTAATTCACTCCCCTCTTCATAGCTAGTCCCGTATTACTCCCATTTTTTTCTCTTCAAGGTGCAGGACTTGTGAAGGTAGCTATATCTGAAGGAGGTCAATGTGAAAGAGGAATTTTTAAAAGGCGAAGGGGAGAGACTATAATTACAAATGCAGTCTCTTTACATAATTGTCAAAAATAAAATTAATACAATTTTAAGGAAGAAAATTGAAGCCTTCAAAAACCTGTGAATTTAACAGAGTTTTTAAACACATCTTGAATGGCAGCAAAACCAAATGGATGAAAAGACAATTGAAGAATAATAGTAAAATGGTAGTTTTTTAAATACTCTCAAAGGGAAAAAAACTAAGCATGTGTTACTAAGCATTACTGTAGTGTGCCATTAGAGCATCACCATTCAATTTAAAATTTGGGCTATTGTTATTTAGGTATGACAAGGTCCACTAGATGATGGTGCTGAAAAATAATTACAATACTCTCAGAACACAAGAGGAGGGCTGTGCTGCATTACTGAGGCTTGTAAAAACATCACCAATAGGAAGGAGTTTGGAGGGAAATGACCTCAAGCTTTCACTGTGTTCTCTGAGGGAAGAAATGGGTAAGTCACTGTAATTAGGTTGGACATTGGCTATTTTAAATGATTTTCATAGATGGTGGGTCACACAGACTGTCTCTACTTATGAGGTTGTGTGCTGTTATGGTTTGAATGTTTTGAAATGGCAGTTAACTCATGAAAGTGAAAGTATGGAAACAGGATTATGTTCCCTGACTTATAACTGAGTTTGATAAAGGAGGTTCATCCACTTTCCTCCATCCCCCACTTTGCCCATGGCATTCTTCAGCTCTGGAGGACAGAAAGACAATGCATCACCTTGAAAGCTAAAGCATCAAGAACACAACTACACTGGACTGCATGGACTAGGGACGTTTCAGGCATCAAAGCGGTGAGAATAAATGTCTGTCATTTGCAAATTCTCCTGTCTCCAGGATTCTGTGACAGAAACACAAAAAGATAGACACAGACTCTGGGGTCACAATAGCAGAGGAATAACAGCCCCGACTTAGTGTGAGAGCATTGACAAGGAGATAGCTGGTATGTGTTCTCTGGATTTTATGGAAGTTTTCCTTCCAGATATGTCCTAGACTACTGTTAATTTCCACTAGGTGTGGGTGCAACTAGCTAGTTGAATCCAAAATCTAAAAGCTTTGGATTTTGGACAGGACAACCCATCAGGAAGCTTAGGCTAGTAGGAAAAGGCAGAATTTATCCTTTCTCAAAATATCTGTTTCTTTAATTAGACTTTTCATTTCATTGGGTCAGGACCACCTATGTCAACAAAAATAAACTCCTTGACTTGAAATCAACCAATTGTGACACTGATTACATCTACAGAATACCTCCACTGCAATGTCAAGTTTAGTGGTTAATTAAATTATTGTATTCAATAACCTGGTGATATTAACAAAAATATTGACCATGTTGCTATTAAAGGCCCAGATATGGGTCCAGGTTATATGTAGATTTTCATGATCATATGACCTGGGGAAAAGAAATGGATCTTGGAAGGGGCTTGTAAAATAAATAGAGGGAATTTAAGGAAAGAGAAAGGGCCCTGAGATTAAAGTGGGCTAGTGACCTGGGAAGACAAAAGCTCAAAAGCTCTGGGTCACATGAGTTCTGATCTTTTATAGACTATGTACATTAACTCCTCCATACCCTTATCCCATGGTTCTGTATCAAAATCTTTTCTCAGGCATGTTGTTTGTAACATATAGCCAAAGCCAGAAAGGGTATATAGTCTTTGTCTGTCAACTGGTTCCTTTCATATTGATAATTGTCTCTTCTTCTGTCACATGGGAGATCATTTTGAAATGATTTACCATTCATTTGAAATAATTGTGGTACATGAAATAAGGATAAATTGAATACATATAAAATTAAATCCATTAAGTAAGTTACTGAAACTGTCCTGCAGTTTCACGAACGGGTTCACTCTCAACCGAAGGGAGAAAAAGACCCGAAACACAGAGTTCGAGAACAAAAGGACAGGAAGCCAAGTTGCATCCCAATCAACTTTACTTTTGGGTTTAGCATTTATAAGTACACAGGAAAGTGAAACTGGATCTCTAGGTTACAGTGACATTTGCATAACATAAACAATGTGGGAGGAGTCAGGAAAGTCAGAAAACAATCTAGGGGAAGCCAAGGGGAGGCCCGGCTGCCAGGGGTGTGCCCGCTCTTGAGGGTGGCAGCTCAGGGTGTCCCGCAGGTCTCCGCACCCGGAAGAGGTTGAAGGCTAGGCCCATGGTGGGGGAGGAGGTCAACAGCAGATGTCCTCAGGTGGTCAGTTTGTTTACACTCAACAATGTTCTCAGCCAGCAGATGTACCAGCCAGGAGGCATACCTTCCTCTGGAATCCTCAAAGGCAGAACTCAGACCAGTGGGCCTTTGTTTTAGGCACAGCAGGCATGAGTTGAGTCTCTGGTTATAAGTTCTGAAGTCTGGGAGTTGAGGCAGAAGGGAGGGACCCAACAAGTTTCTTTAACAAGGATTCCATAGAACTGTTTTCCTGGATGCTTGCTTAGCCCAGCAACTGAACAGAATAATAAATATTGAATCAGTAAATTGAAACTTATTTGAATTGATGTTATTACATCTTATAAATATTTCTCTTATTTTGATGTTTATAGATTGAACTATTCACTGAAGTAAATCATTTAACTTATTAGATAAAAATGTATTCTTTAATATGAATGCTATTGATGCAGATATACCACCCAATCAATGCAATTTGATTGTAAAACAAATAATAAAACGGGGTTTCTCATTAAAAATAAATCCTGTTAACAAGCTGAAGGTTAATTCATATCAACATTTTCATTAGTGACATGAAACTGCTGGCAGTTTCATGAACTGTGTTCTCTCAGGAGAAGGACCAAAGGATCTGAAATAGAGTGTTCAAAATGCAAAGAGAAATCACAAAACCAAGTTGCGTCCCAGTCAAGGCTTCACTTTACTTAGAATAAGCCACGGTTTTTGTAGTCACAGGAGAAACCGAAACTAAATCTCTAGATTATATGATATTTGCATACTGCAAAAAAGGTTCAAGGACCTCGGCCTTGTGAAGGTTTTGTGCCCCAGTGTAGGGGAA